>VDFB02025077.1:0-12155 GCA_007258455.2 Sequoia sempervirens
GTGGGCTTATTTATTAAGCCATGGCATGCTGGCTTCAACCCGGAAGAGGAACTTCCGAATCGGGTTCCAGTTTGGGTCCGTCTTCCAAGGCTCCCTGTGGAATGCTGAAGAGAGGATGTGTTGTGCCTATTAGCCTCGAAGCTGGGGAAACCTGTGGGTTCTTCTCAGCAAACACAATTCAAAAAGGTAATGACTTTTGCCCGGTTTTGTGTAGAAATTGATTTAAGTAAGCCATTGCCAGACTCGGTAGAAGTGAGTGCAGGAGATTATTCATGGGTGCAACAGCTGGATTATGAAACACTTCCCTTCCGTTGTCATTTCTGTCATGAGTATGGTCACCTCTTGCGCAGATGTCCAAAGGCCAAGCCTTTGGAGGCTCATTCTTCTCAACCTTCAGCTAATCCACCTAGGGTGGATAAGGGCAAGGACCCCATTCAGGGTTCTGGTGGTAGGGAAGATGGATTTATTCCCGTTAGAGGCCGAAACAGAAATAAAGGTCATAAAAGGACTTTGAAGGACAGGCGGGAGGAGGACACCTTCAACAGGTTTGAGGTGCTAGAGGATCTTAGTCAACAGGAGGTGAACCCAGGATTTTTGGATCTAGATCATGGGACTCTGGATATTGATCAGCATGGCCCTTTAGTTGAGGCAATGCTTGCTCCCCAAGAGGAGGGGGGTATGGGAGTGCCATGCTTAGATGAGGTTGGGAAAGATTCTTGTCAGGTTTTGCTCAACTCAGAGGGGACTATGGCTCCGCTTACTGATGGGACTTCGGCTCTAGGGACAGATCGTCAAATGGAGGTTCAGGTTGAGTTGGGTGGTAGTGCTGAGGTAGTGAAAGATAGTGTAGATAAGGTTCACCTCTTGCAAAAAGTTGGTCCAGAGGTGGGCAAGAAGAATATTAAGGCATCCTCTCAGTTGGGTGTTCTGCAAAAAGTTCTCAAGAAGGGGGGGCCGGAGAAAATTTCTAAGCTGGGAAGGAAGAAGGATGAGGAAAAGATTAAGATGATAGGGGAGACTTTGGTGGATTCAGGGTCAGTCAAGACTCTGGATTTGCATTTTTCATGCCCCTCGAAATGATAGTTCTCTCTTGGAATGTTAGGGGCTTGAACAGTGGCCCTAGACAAAAAGCTGTTCGGGATTTGATTAGGTGTCATTCGCCTGATGTTCTTTTTTTGCAGGAGACTAAGCTCTCTGTGGAGGGTATGATGGATCTAGTTCCTAAGTTATGGGGGAATGGTGGATGCCAATGCATTGGTGCTCAAGGGTCTTCTGGCGGGGTGGCATGTTTATGGAACCCGCGTAAGATTTGCCCCCTTTGGTGGGTGTCTTTCAGGTCCTCCCTTTCCCTGGTGGCCTCTTGTTTTATGTCAGGGGAAATTGCTCTCTTCTCCAATGTGTATGCGCCTGTGGAGTTGCAAGGAAAGCAACTTTTGTGGTCCAACATTCGTTTAGTTCGTAGCTTATTTCCCTACCATCCTTGGATTATTGGAGGCGATTTTAATGCTATCACAGAGCTTGCAGAAAAACGAGGTGGTATTGCAAGGTTGGAGGCTTCTGCATTATTGCTCCAGGACAATATCTCTGCTTTGAATCTTGTGGATATCAAACCTGGCAATGGTCTTTTTACTTGGAATAATAGGAGAATTGGCGATGCCTCTATTTCTGAAAGACTTGATAGATTTTTGGTGTCTAGTTTTTGGGTGGGGGACAGGTGGTTGATAAGCTCTGAAATTTTGGATGGTCGTGGTTCTGATCATTGGCCTATTAAGCTAATGGTTGATGTGCCTCAACGGTGTGCTAGACAGACCTTTAAGTTCCAACTCATGTGGCTTAGGGATGAATCTCGTCATGTTTTGCTCCCTAGTTGGTGGGATCAGGGGAAGCCAGCATATGGCACTGCCATGTACTCTTTCTCAAAGAGGCTCCAGTATGTTAAATACAGATTGAAAAGATGGAATAGGCAGCATTTTGGTAACTTATTGCAGGAAAAGCAAAAGGCGCGAGATAATCTAGACCTAATTACCAGACAAATTCGAGATCAAGGCCTCTCAGAGGAGCTGAGTTTATTAGAGGTTGCTGCAACAAAAGAGCTTGAGGAATGGGAGTTAAGAGAAGAGATTTTTTGGAAACAAAAGTCTCGTATTGAATGGCTCCAGGCTGGGGATCGAAACATTGCTTTCTTCCATAACTCAGTTAAGGATCGGAGACAAGGTAATGCTATTTCTTCTATTCTGTTGCCTAATGGGGAATCTTTGTCCTCTTCAACCTCTATTTCAGCTGAATGCATTCGATATTTCTCTACCCTTTTCTCTGAGGATTCGCCTCCTGCGGAGGAGGATGAAGCTAAAATTTTAGATTGTATCCCGAAGCTGGTGACTAATGAAATGAATGAATCATTGCTTGCTCCTATTACCTTGTCGGAGCTTGAGAAGGTTGTACTCCAGATGAAGAAAGGTAAAGCTCCTGGGCCTGATGGATTCCCCATTGAATTTTTTCAGGATTTCTGGGAAGTGGTTAAATTGGACCTTTTAGAGGTTGTCCAAGAATCCTTTATGCATAAACAAATGTTGAAGTCCCTAAATGCTACATTTTTTTCTCTTATTCCTAAGAAGGTGGGAGCTAACTCCTTGGATTTGTTTAGGCCTATAGCTCTATGTAATGTTGTGTATAAAATTATTACTAAGTTGATCGCAGAAAGGCTGAAGCCTTGGCTTGATGACTTAATTTCTGAAGAGCAGGGGGGTTTTGTTGCTGGCAGACAGATCATGGATGGGGTAGTTATTGCTGCTGAGGCCATCCATTCTATGGAATCCTCAAAAGATAAATCTATGTTTATCAAGTTAGACATGGATAAAGCTTATGATCGTGTTAAATGGAGTTTTCTATTTAAAATCCTTGGAGCTTTTGGCTTGGCTGAGGGTTGGATTGAATGGGTTAGGAGTTGTGTCACTTCCTCCTCCTTTTCGGTGCTTATCAATGGTGAGCCCACTTGTTTGTTTGGTGCTTCTAGAGGCCTTAGGCAAGGAGATCCCCTATCTCCTTACTTATTCATCCTCCTTGCGGAAGGCCTGGGAAGACTCATTCGTGCTCAGGTTGCTAGTGGCTTGCTTCAGGGATGGAGTTGGGGAGATGGTATTCCCCCTCAGTCTCATCTGCAATTTGTAGATGATACTGCTTTGATGGGCAGGGCTAAGGTTGAGGAGGCTCTCAATTGGTGCAGTGTCTTGGATAGTTACTTGGCGGCTTCTGGGCAGCGCATAAATGAGGGGAAGTCCTTCATATATTTCTTCCACACTCCTAAAGGTATTCAAAGGAGAATTGCTGGTATCCTTCGGTTTCAGATTGGTTCGCTTCCCTTTTCCTATCTTGGAATCCCTCTTGCTGTTCGCTCTCTCCCCAAAAGGTTTTGGCAAGAGACTCTTGATAAGTTTCGAGGATTGGTCAGTCATTGGACTTGCAGGTGGCTTTCTTCAGCAGGTAGAGTGACTCGTTTAAAGTCGGTGGTCCAGGCTCTTCCTATTTATAAATGCTTTGTTCTTTCTGCTCCTTCAAGTTTTATTAGAGATTTCGAGAAATTGTCTCGTCAGTTTCTGTGGGCTGGTAATCTTCTTCATAGAAAATGGAGTCTGATGAATTGGGATGTTGTTTGTAGGCCAAAGCAAGAGGGGGGTCTTGGTTTACGGCGGGCTGATTTGAATGGGCAGGCCTTGGCTGCTAAGTTGTATTGGCACTGGTGCTCTCAACAGCATATGTGCTGGGCTAAAATTCTGACCTTCAAATATTTGGGGGCAGTAGAAAGTAGGGAGGTATCAAGGTTTAGTATGGAGGGGAAAGGCTCTGTGATCTGGAGTACCCTTAAACGTGGTGCCAAGTTGGTTAAACAGGGACTTTTTTGGATTTGTAATGGGGGTCGAGATGCTCTTTTCTGGTATGATTCTTGGGATGGATACCCACCCATTGTGTCATCTCATCCCCATCTCCAAGATTTGTGCCAGATTTTTGTGGAGGCGGGTTGGAGTCATGTGGCTGATTTTAAATCTCAACAATCTTTGGGTCAAATTTATGTGTCTAGGTGGAAGAGCCCCTTGGATTGGCCTCCTGGTGGTGCAGTGGAGGATCATCAAGAGCTTGCTAAGATTTTATCGAGTCGTGTCTACAATTCTCTCCAAGGGGCTGATGTGCTTGCTTGGGGACCTGACTTGAAAGGAAAATTTTCGGTTGCCTCTGGTTATCAGGTTTTGGATAAACAGGTCTTTGGGAGCTCCCAGGTTTCTTGGTGGAAGCATGCTTGGAATAAATTTGCTTGGCCTAAGTGTAATTTTTTCTCTTGGCTCGTGGTTCAAGGTAAGTGTCTTACTTGGGATAATCTTTGCAAGCGTGGGTTCCAGGGCCCCTCCATGTGCATTCTATGTGGTCAGCATGATGAATGCTTATCACATCTCTTTTTTCAGTGTTCTTTTGTTAAGACTATCTGGCATCACTGGTGGAATCTTTGGAGCTTACCATGTTGCCATGTCTCTTCTTTAGAGGATTTTTGGAAAAGACAGGGTTCTTCTCCTGCTACAACCTCTTTTCTTAAAATTGCTTGGAGCATTGGTCCTAGTTTGATTGTTTGGCAAATCTGGTTGGAACGTAACAGAAGAATATTCTTGGATAAAAAATTGCTCGTGGGGCAACTTTGGAGGCGAATTCTTGGGGCTTTGCTGGAGCCTTTGACTGCAAAGTGTGACTTGTCTGTGCCGATTGCTCCTGGGGACTTGGGTGTTGTAAATTCCCTGGGTCTTGCCACAGGGGGGAAGTGTATTATGAGTAAAGTGCAGCGTAGGCGTGGGCGTGAGAGGGTTGCTCGTGAGGGCTTTTGGTGCCCACCTGCTCTAGGGGAGTTGAAAATTAATATTGATGGGTCTTCTAGAGGTAACCCTGGGCATGCTGGGGTTGGTGGTATTGGTAGAGATAGCCTTGGAGTGGTGGTTTTCTTCTTTTCTATGTATCGTGGTTTGCAAACTAATAATCTTATGGAGGCTAGCGCTATTCTCTTGGCGGTTGAGCGTGCAGTTTCCCTTGGATGGCGGCGGATTGTTTGTGAAGCTGATTCTCAGGTGGTTATTGATATGTTGAATAATCAAAATTTGGAGGATGTGAATTGGCAGCTAGCTGTGGTTGTCAAACAGATTATTTCTCTGTGCTCTACCTTGGAGTCCATTGTTTCCGTCATATTCCACGGGAGTGGAATAGGGTGGCTGATGGGCTGGCTAGATGGGCGTTGGAAAAGACTGATTCTTGGTCTGTGGATGATTGGAGCAATCTCCCTGTTGATATGGCCCCTATTCTTGAGGAGTGGGTTGCTGAGGATATGAGGTGCTTCTTGGGTGTGAATTAATTCTTACATTGTTTTGGCCTTGTAGCTTCCTTCTTACTGGACTTTGTATCTTTATTTATGATTCAATAAGAAGTTTTACCCTCTTTTATTAAAAAAAAAAAGAATAAAATTACGAGGGAATATTATTTGAACATTATAAGGATCCCACTCTCTGGGTTTCCATGAGCACGAAGAGTAGAAGTAAAGAATACAAGTAATCATACTTGTATTGTAGTAGCTTTCCTTTGCTTATCATTGACTTGTGGAAAATTTATAGGCATCTTTGGATATCAAGTTTGGTTCTAAAAAAATAACCAATAGATTGGGGACTTTGTTGGGGAGTAACTTGAGAAAATTCTGATAAAAGATAACCTAGCCTTAGAGTTTCATTGAAGTTTCAAAAGAGTTTGTAACGAGAGATTGAAAATTGTGGAATCTTATTTTCCCATCTGAGTCAGCAACAGATTGGAAACTCTGCTAGGGAATGCACTTAAAAATTTGGTTGCAGACTATCCTATCAAAGAGTCAAATATTTTTCTAGTACATATTCATCTTTCAAGTCTAGTTGTGATGTCAGTGAGTCAATTCTCATAAATGTTGCTTTGGGTTTGTTGTGTTTCCTTTGAAACTTATAATTTTTTTCAAAGATCTACGATAATTTCATGAATATTTTCATAATTTCTCACAAAATTTGGGTGGTGACTCTGAGATATCTACACCAGTATGCATTATTTGAGAGAATCTAGTAAAATAGAGTGAGAATCTACTAAGAAAAGATGAGGTGGACCTAAGATCACATGATGATGTACCTTGTTGGGAAGCTAGAAAGAATATTTCAAAAGACTCCAGTACTATCTTGAGAGAGTCAAGCAATTTACTAAATATGAAGATTTTGTCTAGATATTGAGTATTCCAACATGGAAAGGGTTGTGTTGCAGAAAATATAACTTAGGATTCATGTGTGACTCTAATCTTGGAGAAGACTCAAAGTGAAATTAAATTTTGAAAGAAACCATCATATTGTTGAAGTTCATTCCTTTATAGAAGGAGGTTATGACTCTATGCAAAGAACCTGATGAAATCGTGATGATAGCCTTAGATATACCAAGTTTTCTAGTCATAAACATAATTTGCAGTGGTTGCAACATATCTAGGTATTTCCCCTATTTTGGTTTTCAAGAAGCATAAATTTGTGTGAAAACCATATTGAAATGATTTGGAGAAAATTTGCTTCCCTACTAAGTGAATTAAGCACTAATAAAGGGAATGGTAGTGGTAATTTTACATTCAAGATTATAAGATATATTTTGAAATATTTTTATTGTGTTGAAGAATCGTGCTTGTTTTGAAATCTTCCCATTAGAATTCTCTAAGGCATAGATTTATTTGAATTATGCACTTTAAAATCATGATTAAATCAAAGAATATGGCAGTAAATGATCAACTATAGAGTTGATGTTTAAAAATTGTATAGGGTGTGTAAGAAAATGTATCACTCCCCTATATATCCCTGTGGGGTGACAAGTGAAAACATGCAAAATGTACAGCCCATGTCATGGTCAAAAATAAATTTCTCTATTGGAAGGTATGGACCATTGAATTTTAATGGTATTTGAGGTTTCCCAAATGTTGTTCCTAAAAATTTTATGGAAAATTTTCCAAAATTCATAGGGTAGGGTTTTGAATTAGCTTACAAACATTTTTATTCATTTATGGACTTGATGGGAGACTATGAGATAAATCATGAATATGTTGTCATGAAGCTATTTTTTCAATCTCTAAAGGAAGAGGCTAGATATTGGTTTTCATGTTTGCTAGTGTGCTCTATTTATTCATGGAATGAGTTCATGGTAGCATTTATAGAACAGTTTGGTGAAAGAGTTGATCCAAGTTTGGTAAGGAAAAAAATCATGAAAATTCAAAAGGATGAGAGGATTTGGTCCCAAATTTCAACCTTAGATTTGCAAAAAAAAAAGAGATATTCCTGAAAATATGAGATTGAGTGATGCAAAGTGTTTGGTTATTTATTTGGGTCCATTTGATGAAGAAATGAGTTATTTGTTGAGAGACAATGAGCCTACAACATTACATCATGCATATCAATTTGTTATGGAAATTGAAAACAACTTGAGATATTCAATGATGAAGGGTTATATGATTGCAAGTGTCAGCTATTTACTACACATCATGCAAATGGATCAGATAATAAAAGTGATTTTCATGATAATGGTGCTTCTATTGTTCTAATTTGTCCATCATTTCCTAATGCAACTAATGATGAAGTCCAAATTGAACATCAACAAATTTTAAGCATTACTGATCAAATGTCTTTTGTTCAAGAATTGCTTAAAATGAAAATACATAAGGGAGAATCACCATATTATTTGTTTGCAAGGTTTTTGGACACCTTGTTGGAAATCCCCTAGAATTTTAGACCTAAGGATTCAGTATGCATTGTCTTTTTTTGTGAGATTTTTGAGCTAGGGCTAAGTACCTTGCCACAAGAATTGAATACTCAAGGTTTTCATTAGATGCTAGACTGGATAAGAATTGTTGAAGAAGCTAAGTATGATTATGCACAAAGTATGATGTCTCATAGTGTCAATAGTGGTTGCCCTATTGAGAAAAATTAGAAAGCAACCCAAACACGTGAAAAGGGTAGAGTAGAGAATAGACATCTATCTTGTGGCATGAGTGAGGATAGTGATTATAACAAATCCATAAGCATCCTGTATGTAAATAAGTACACTAGTGACAATGAAGAAGATGCATTTGTAAGTATTGTTGATACCTCATCACAAATCAATGGCCAAGGTACTAAGAATGAGAGTTTGAGCTTTCATTCTGAAAACTCTAATCTTAGTGCACATGGTAATGAATCCCCTTATGATAATTATCATAGGGAAAGTGAGGGATCTGATTATTTTTTCTGAGTTTGAATCTTTTTATGAAGATGATCTGGAAGCATTTTCTTTGCATAAGGAATGCAATAATATTAATGCTCATGAGGTTTTTCCTATACAAGTGAATGAAAAAATTCCATGTGATGGATACCTAGAGTGCAATCCAGTCATATAAAATATAGATCATGCTAGTTTTGTGAATGATGATTTTGAAGAAGAGAATATATGTGTTCAATATCTTGAGCTTGATCATAATGTTAAGAATGATGAACATTGTGGGTTGACCAGTAGAACCATGTCCTAGAGTTGTTCCTGATTGTCTATATGAAGCAAATATGGAATAATATGCTAGTTTTGTGGAAAAAAAGGACATGATTATGTTTGAAAAAGAATGTGTTGAGGAGGAAAGGGATGAAGAAGCTTGTTTAGTGGTTGGTGAACAATAGTTAGATTATAATGAACCTTTCACATTTGAGTCAATATACTTATCAATGGGTGAGGGACATGAGTGCCTTGATGTTGAACCTATTGAATCTAATATATTTGAGCCATCCTTTGAAAAAAAATTCTTTGAGGTAAATGATGGTTTGATGAATGACCCTGATCTAAACAAGAGTAAAGATGCTATGAGTTTTGATGAATCAATTTTCCAAGATAGCTAAGCATATGACAGTATGACTAGTTCACACTGCTCGAATAAATGTAAATACCACTTGGACAATATGCCTATATATGAACATTTCTTGTTCACCACATAAGATGTATGCTTGTCTGGCATGAAACATAAACCATAGGATGATTCAAAGGATTTATATGAGCCTTCTATTAATCTTGAGTTATCAAAGGAAGAATTACAATATGATTCCAGGGGATCAGGATGTGTGATTCTGGGTGGAAATCTCAAACAAAGTGTTTATTAAGGTTTTTAGTTTGGTGTGCAAACTAAATTTGATGTTAACTTCTAGGATGTTAATGATCAAGTGGACTATGAATGTTTTCGATTTCTAGTCTAGTTGGATGAGTATTTGGTGAAGTATGATTGTGAATTCAATGAGGTTGAATATCATATGGGTCATTGATTTTACTTAATGTTTGAATACACTTTTCAGTTGGGAAAATTCAATGATGACAATGGAAAGTTCAAGCACATGTAAATTATGGATAATTGCAATGACCACAATAGGATTACCTTGTGGGAAATTCATGGAAATATTTTCAACCTTAGTCTAGTGCAAACAACATAAAATGAAATTTTTGAAAGAGGTAAAGAATGGTTTTAAGTTTTTGGGGGCCTGGGGCCATCAATTGAAGTTAAAACCTGATTGATTGCAGGATGCAAGATAAATGCTTGTATATCAAAAAATACTTTGGAAAAAATTTGAAGTAGGGAGCACATTGTACAATCATATAAATATTATATATATGTTGACTATTTTTGGCCTGATCTTCTTGCCTTGTTTGGGCAAGTCCTCATTTTGGTTCTTTGTGCTTGGTCTACTTCATCCCAAGATTCTAGGATTTCACTCTCTTCTGGAGGATCTCACTCTCCCTTAAGTCTACGTCCTTGTTAGTGTTATAATCCATTTTTTACCTCTTACCACCAGTTCTCGGCCAGTTAAGTTGTGACTTATGACATCAAGTCTATTCTATTACCAACCCCTAAGTCCTAATGATCGTAACGGTTCCCTGTTGCAATAAAAATATTGCCTTATTTTAATATCCAGGTTGATGTTCTTCAAAATATTTTGTCAGGGCCTAGGATTGGGTTTTAATATTTTCCATGGTTGCCTAAGTTTCGGCCATAATCATTATGTCCATGTTTATTGTATGCCTAGGGGTGCCCCCTTTTATGAACTAACTTTTGGCATCTGCAGATTTGTGGTTTTAGGATGATCGTTCGATCACTGTAAGCAGATCTTGGCCATTCCCCATGCCCCCTCTCTATTTTTATTTTCATTTAAATATTCCAGTAGGCTGGCGAACAAGTTCCACATGCCCTCTTCATTTGCAAGCCCAACAGTTTTGAAAGCACAGTGGGTGATGAATTGGTAAGATCAACGGTGGTTGTTTGATGATGTGGTTTAGTAAAGGCTACTCCCCACCACCCCATCTAATTTTATTTTGTCTTAAAATAATGGTACAAGCTATTGGGATATAGACATATGTCCCTTCATGGAGGAACCCATCAATTTTTGAATGCAGCGAGCATTTTATCGAGCAAAAATTGACATACGATGGCAGGTGACATGGGTCAATCTCGACTGCTCCTCGCCATCCTATGTAAGACCCACTCATGCCTCTTGTTTCTTGGCAAGGCAACTTCCACGTGGATTAGTTCGAAGAGCAGAAATATAACATTCCAAAGGGAAAATATTAAAGAAAAATATCACCATAAAGTATACGAGATGAAGTGTTTTCCATTAAAATGATTTCTTTGGTACGTGTTTATGATCTAGTGAATTATTTTTTATCTCAACTGCCAATTTTTTCAAAAGGTTGTATATGCGGATAAGTGGTTTGCATTAAGACAAGAGGACATTGATGGTTTGAGATCAAATCTTGGCCGCTTCCTACCTTCCTGTTGATAAAGGTTGCATGTGAGTTAATTCTCATGCGAAAGTGGGAAAATTTGACATGATAGGCTTTCTTTAATGCTAAGTGGATGTTTATCCACATGGGTTTTTTCTGATTAGATAAAGGTGATGGAATGCATGCAATTTCTCTTTTTGAAAATTAATTATTTTGATATAGATCTATCTCATCATGTGATCAATAATTGAGATTCAAAATTAAGTTTGTTGTCAATCAACTTGCTTGTGCATGCCTTCTTTGATCATTAATGGTTGACACACTCCAATTGTTTGATTTAATGAGAGTTGATAGCCATTTTCTTCATAATTGTAATCATCAGAAGTTGAGATATTATTCATGTGTCTAAGAAGATGGCGTAAAGTGTCTTTGGAAAGAAGTTGCAGAGGTATTGAGATAGTTTTCCTAAGTAAGTAGGTGTTCATACCTGTTGCATTTTAATTATGTATGAGTTAATTTGTGAGCTCTAAATTCCTAGGGTGGTGAGGGTATTATTATCTTCAATTTCTATCTAGGCTAATAAGAATTGTGTGGGTTTGAGTGTTTTGTCCTACAAAATAAATTTGAGAACAAACTAGTGAAAACTCTTCCTGCAATTAAGGGTCTCCTTGTTCTAGTTTGGTTCTTTATGAGAATGGGTAAGCCTAGTGCATTTGTCCAATTAGTCAAGATGTCTAGGAGGATTAGTATGCTTGAAGCTCAAGATCATATGCTTGAAATTTAACAAGGAAAACTAAGAGCTCCTGTAGATCCAAAAGAGAAGAGGAGAGCCCATAAGAAGTTTGTGGAGGGTGGTGTCTGAAGCACTTACAACCTGAGGGGCAGGGTTGTTGTTCATAACTAGGGTGAGTCTAGTGGGAAATTGGTTAATTCTTGTGGGAAGAGGAATAATAAGTACCACAAGGCTTATGATTCTTATATGGGGACGAACAACTCTACCTTGGAGGGTTCAATTGGTCCTTTGAGCGATGAAGCGGATATTGACCTAGAGTATGACCATTACCTTCTCACACTAGCATGTCAGGAGTATTCTAATGATGGAGAGGTAGTTGCTTCTCTAGTTTCAACAAGAACACAATGGGGATGTGCCTAGTATAATTTTGAAGAATTAGAGTAGCACCCTAATTCTTTTTTAGTTTTTGATGACACTGCTACCACAACGGTGGGTTTGTCTTCTTTAGTGAGCATATAAGTTTGATCTTGGGTTCTAACATGGAGACTTTATTGGGTCAATGTGGATGAAGAATTTTAGCTCTACTACAATGACAAATGTGTCCTTTGGAAGGGTACTTGATCCTTTT
>VDFB02025078.1:0-38008 GCA_007258455.2 Sequoia sempervirens
TTCTACATTTTTCTACGCTCAAGAGTTGCTGCTGTGACAGAATGCAAATGGTAATAGGGACGTTATTTAAAATTTATTCACCCTCCAAAGTCTATACACTGCTACAGTCTGCTACGTTAAAGTGTTGCAGCTGAGACAGGATGCAAATGATATCATGGACGTTATTTAAAATGTATACACCCTCCAAGGTCTAAACGCTGCAACAGTGTTAGGTTGCCGATGGTTTCAGATGGGCTGAGATAAAATCTAATTCCTAAAACCTTTACCAGTATCCTCACTACCCGCGTCACAAAAAGGAGCTTAACAACCAGATAAGGAAGATGGAAATAGTTATACGCAGATTTTTCCAAAATAAAAATTGGGAGATGGGTGCTGGCAGAGGACAAATATAATATCATACTTGAATTTAGAATAAAATTAAACAATGACCAGGCGACTTCAGAAATTGAGATATGCTAAAAACTTCTAGATACAAATACCCTTGACAAGCAGTCAGATAGACACAAGAAGATAAATACACAATTGTAATACAGTAAATCCATGCCTATTTATTTGCAATCCAGAATAGGGAAACTAACAACGATGGTACCTGAATTTGTTGTTGAAATCAAATTTGATGGCGAGACCACTCTTCCTGCTTTCTTTTTCCTTTCTTCCTTTGTTTTTCCCCTTTTACCAGAGCAAATTTCTTATTTTTACAGTGTCCCCTCCTACCTCCATTCCTCCAATTTTATTAGGACAGCTTAAGAGTAAACGGGACAGGTGGCTAATCCCCAATTTTTATTTTCACCACCCAGCACTATTACCTCTCTCTCGTTTTCCACCTGGAGGCAATTGTTTCCTTCAAAGAAAATAGAAATCTACCACCACTAAAACTTGATTGCACACCGAACAAAACATCATTAAATTAATATTTTGGTTATTTATTTATTTTAACTGTCAAAGAATATATTATAACATTTAAATTTAAATAACTCTCTCCAGATAAAAACAAACTTTTTATTAGAATATTCATGTTAATGCCAAATAATATACTCTCAATATGATGATGCACAGTGTAATGGAGCTCCTCTATGATTTTCTGGTTGATCAATAATGAATTAAAAATTTCCTTTGATATAATATCATATCACACAAATTAAACATTTTACTTTCAAAGAGACAAATAACAGTTCAAAAGAAGAGAATCGGCTTGAATCTAAATTTCTGTAATTACAAATATTAAAATCAAAAAATTGAAGATCAGATGTATACTCTTACACACAAAAATATGATCAATTGTACATTATTAGTTGCATTAGAAACAACTCAATTAAAATAAATTCAAAATAAAAAAAATAAAAAAAATACAATTTTCACCCATATACTATAACATATTTCTTTTAATTTTAATTAGAAATTATAAGTACTATATTTTTAATAATGTCCATTCAATATTTTTATTTATATAAAACAAAAAATTTATTAAAACTTCAAACTTTTCAATAAATTTCTTAACTTATCTCTATAAAACCCATAGAAGTGTTGAGCTCTTTTGGACAGACTTATACAATACATACTTCTTACTAGACTTATCCAAGTTTACCTCTACATAAGAAGACATAGATTCTATATATCTATTGAAAATATATATATATATATAAATATTAAAATTTTGATTTTTCAATAAAAAAATTTATCTATGTCATATAACTATAAAAATGTTGAATTTCTCTTAAAAGATTTAGACAATGAATACTTCTAAACATACTCTAACTTACCTCTACATCACTAGATAAAATAGATTCTAAACACCTATTCAATACTTTAATTTAGATAGAACAAAAACTTATTAAAATTTTGACTTCAATAATTTTCCTAACTTCTCTAGGCAATGAATAGCTCTCGACGGACTTACCCAAACTTACCTCTACATAATCAGAAAAGGTAAAATCTAAATACTCTTTATAATGTTCATATATGCATGCATCCATGGATGCATGTATCAATAAATGTGTAGATGTGTCTATGGATCCATGTATCCATGAGTACATGTTGTGTGTATGAAAATCAGATGTGTAAATGAATTAAAATTAACTGTTCAAACACACCAATAAGACATTTAATAAAACAGAACATAAAAGGAATAAAGAAGTGCAAACTCTATTATGCTTCTATTGTCGTCCTATTGTCCTCTATCTTTAGTGTTTTTGTCGATTCCAGCTTTGTGTTCTCAGATCGTAGGCTAGGCTCAACAAACTGTCTTCCTAAAGAACGAGATTTTGCTATGATGTAGATGCAAGATTAAACTATGATGATGATTTGAGCTAAGAAACTTGAAATAAACATGATGTTATGAAATTAAAGTGCAAATGAACTAAATGCATGAATTCTAATTAATTGCCTATTACCAATGCTTGGATTCACACAGGTATTTATAGAGTTTTTCGAATGATTTTGATTGGCTGTCTCAATTAACGGTTGTGATAATTCCTGGCAGATCAAATGGTTGAAGAAAGATGAAATTGAAGAGAAGATAGAAGAACCCTAAAAATAAGATTTTTCTATTTTTATGAAAGAGGAAAAAGAAGAGAAGATAAGAATAAAAGAAAGATTAAAAGCTGATAAATAAACGAATCTTTAAAAATCAATTAATTTGTTTCAGGAGGATATTCAAATTTTAGTTAAATAAAATATTTAATTGCTTTTAAAAGCAGAAGAAAATTGGTGATGAAGAGTTTCTGAACTATATTTTATTGAAAAGTATCATCTCATAATTAAATAAAATATTTAACTCGATATGAGAGAAGATTTCACAATTAGGTTAAAATAATTCACTTTTGATTTAGAAAAGAAAGCATAAGATATTTTATTGTGTCATGATCTATTTAATTAAATCATTTTTATGAAATTAATTAAATGAAACATTTAATTATCTTTAAATAAGAATGAAAGAAGAAAGATATTATTTAAAACTTTAATTAAAACCAAAAGATTTAATTTTAAATTAAACAATGATAATTAATTTAAATAAATAAAATGTATTTATTTAATTAATTTGCATTATATGAAAATAAATTAAATGGAAAAAATAAATTCATTTCTAATTACGAAGAAGAAATAAGATGAATGAACAACATAATTAAATTAATTAAATTTAATCACATGTAGAGGACTTTAGAAAATTAACAAAATAAATATTTAATTAATTGCCAGATTATAGACATGACCATTTTATGCGAGATACATTTTGCCCCTCTTTGAAGTGGATGTGTGAAACGCGATTGCTTCAAAGAAAATAAAATTTTGCCCCCGATATGTTTTCTTTGGATTTTTGATATTGGATGATGCTCCCTCGAGGTAAAACGGAAAAAGAAGATAGTGATAGGGAAATGGATTTAGCTCCACGGTGACAATGAAGTCGAGCGCCCCAATGAAAAAGAGGATGAAAAATGGAAAATGCCAGTAATGCCCACCCTAAAAAGACCCTTATAAGGTAAAAGGGGTAAAATGAAGTGTCATTTTCACCCTGCTGCTACAGTAAAATTTGAGCTCTGAGAGTGACTTGGTGAGATGGTGATCCCCGTGCACAGACATAGGTTCGAGCAAGTGCGACGATATCAAAGACCAGCAGCGTATGGACCATCGGTGAGTGATTCGAACCATCTATGTTGTTAAGTTTTTAGATCAGATTTGAATCATTTTTAAGTCGGATAAAAAAAATTTAGAACGTTTTAGCACATCTAGGGCACAGAACTGCGCATTTGATAAATGTTTTAGCGCATTTAGGAATTTTCGTAGCGCATCTAGGAACAAGTTAAAAACTGATTTTTTAGTGCATCCGATAGATAGAGTTGCGCATTTAGGGCGAAATCGGCTAGGTAGGTGTTTTAGCGCATCTAGGGCACAGAACTGCGCTTTTAGGGTTTGGTCTAAGAATGTTGGAGTTGCGCATCGGGTAGTTAAAGTAGCGCATAGGAGGTACAGAATAGCATAAATGGGGTTTTAGCGCATATGGGAAACAGTTTAGCGCATAGGAGAAAAACTTTGGCGCATACGAGTTTTTAGCGCATATGGGCAACAGTTTTGCGCATTTAGGAAATTTTTCCATAAAAGCTTGTGTGATGAAAAATGATGATGAATTGTAGGACCATCATGCTGATAGGATAGAAAATCTGATAGAGAACTGATAACTTTGTTTTCCGCGATTGAAAAACAAAGAGTAGATAGCCGATATCTTTGTGACGAACCACAAAGAGTAAAATGATTGATTGATTGATATGATTTGGATAACTTTGCTTCTCGCGATTGAAAAACAAAGAGTAGATGTGTGATAAATTTGTATTCTACGATAGAAAACAAATATTAAAAATGGAAATAAAAATTTGCATTCATGATTGAAATACAAATAGAAAATGATATGTGTGTTGATAAATTTGCTTTCCTGAAAAGAAAAACAAATAGTAAATGATGATAGAGTAGATTGATTGGTCATGCTGATAGATTGATGTAACATTTGATATGGGTCATTGATATGCTATGTTGACTAGATAAATCATGTGATATGAGTCTGATTTGGTGTATTTGTTGTGATGGTTGAACAAAATAGGAGGCTTTCAAAAGCCTCCAGATCAGAGAGCGGTTCCCATTATGTTGGGAGCAGATAGGAGAGCTAACTCCTGCAGAGCTACAGGTGATAGTAGACTGCGGATTGGGACCGTTGTTGGCCATGCCGCGAGGTATTCGGGCCAATAGGGGACTGTTGACGGCCTTGGCCGAGAGATGGCATTCTGAGCATAACACCTTCCACCTGCTGACAGGTGAGATGAGTGTGATGCCAGAGGATGTGTATCGGATTCTGGGGATTCCGGTTGTTGGAGCCCTTGTGGTTTATGACCACAAGGAGATTGGTGGGACTGCAGCGTTGCAACGGATATGTGGTGATCCAAGCATTTATGGTTACTGGATAGATTGGGATGATTTCAGCAGGTATCCGGCTCTGGTTGCGGTGTTGGCAGCATTTGTTGGAGGATTTCTTAGACTGGACCATCGGTCCAAGGGATTCGTCGTGGGTTGGGGGAGGATGCTGGAGTGGATGATCACTCAGCCACAGAGATTTGCCTGGGGTAGCTGTGTCCTAGAGGACATGTACCATGACCTTCATCGGATTGTGTACAGAGGATCCACCAGCCTGGCGAGTGGAGTTACGTTGTTGCAGATCTGGGCATGGGAGCACATTGCTGTCACGAGACCACTTTGTACTAGGGTGAGACCAGCGGGGAGGCCGTATGTGTATGCTTATTCTAGCGCAGTTGTCCAGCAGAGGCTAGGCAAGGTAGAGTACTGGCGGCGAGTTTTGGATGATGTGGATGCGGTGATATGGAGGCCCTACACAGACTGTGAGGCATGGGCGACAGATCACTTAGAGATGCCTTTTGTGTGCAGACCACGGTACCTGATAGGGTGGACACCCTTTATTATTGAGAGGTTTCTGGCACTACGGGTTCTAAGACAGTTTGGTTTCACGCAGGGGATGCCCCAGGGCGTTGCTCATTATGGGCGGCGTAAGGGGGATGTAAAATGGGGGCCATGCATTCCATACCAGGCAGTGTATACCGAGTACACCGCATTACAGCCCGAGGTATGGGCGGACAGGCCAGAGGTATTGGATGCTGGGATGACAGATGACTATGCCCAGTACTTTCACACACATCCATTTCCATGATTCACAGTGCCAGATGAGGCACGGGCGATTAGAGTAGCACCCCAGTCAGGAGCAGGGATACAGGGAGGTGTGGCTGGTGGGGAGCAGGCTATGGGAGGAGGGGAGCAGGCTATGGGAGGAGGAGAGGAGGAGGAGGGAGAGGAGAGTGAGGAGAGTGGAGATGGGGAGGAGGACAGCTCAGATGACGGAGATGATGGAGATGACGGGGATGAGCAGAGGCAGCAGAGACTCGACAGCCTAGGCAGAGTACAGGTTCCTCGTCGGTCCAGATCCGGTGCTAGGCCTCAGATAGTGATTAGGGTGACATCCTCGTCCTAGCAGGCATAGATAAATACATTGCAGGGTCAGGTGCAGACCTTTCAGGGGCAACAGGCACAGCTTCAGAGTCAGTTAGTGCAGGCTCAGAGCATGATAGTGCAGTTACAGGCACAGCTTGCACAGGCTCAGACACAAGCACAGGCTCAGGCACAGGTATAGGTTCAGATGCCTGCCCCAGATCCCCAGGTGGCACAGTTGGTAGCAGAGAGGGATGCCTTCAGACGACGGGCACAGGAGGCTGAGGGTGTAGCACAGAGGCTGATGGGTACCGTAGAGAGTACCTCCTTATGAGAGGCTATTGTGGAGGGATTCGAGGCAGCCAGAGAGGCAGAGTATTACAGAGTTCCCTACGAGGAGCTATGCCCTCCTGAGCGGCGAGAGCCATATCCCAGATCACATAGCAGGACGAGGACCCGATCCCGGACATCGACTCATGGCAGAGAGGTTACAGGGCCTCGACGGGATCCAGATGCGGGTACGAGTGGCAGGCCACCTCCTTCCGGTCTAGCTCCTTCGGGGGCATCCACCAGTTAGCCATTTTTTGGGGGCTGATTTATTATGTATATTGAGTTTTGATCATGTCTTATGTATGATGTTCTGACCTTGTTAGCTTCCTTGGACATTTGGACATTTGTATTATTTTGATGAGCGATGATATGCAGCGGCAATGTTTCTGATGATGTTATGTTTATGCATTTGTGATATGAAATGGATGTTATTTATATGCATTTATGATATGAGATGGATTTTGATATGCTTTTATTATATGTGTGGACTAATCATTATGATGCAGGTTGATCTAGTGATTATGATGTGTTATGCAATGATTTTGTGATGATGTATGTATATATGTGAGATGTTAATTTATTTTTGAATTTTCCATGTATGAAATGCATCGTGATATGGTAGATAATGAATGTGGTATGAATAATGATGGTAATATGATGATAATGCAATGATGATAAAGTGATAAATGAATGATAAAATGATTAAATGATGAAGTAATAAATGATAATGGTAATGATATGAGATGATAAACTGATGAATGATGAAATGAATGATTGAAATGATAAATGATAAATGAATGATGAAATGATGAATGATAAATATCACGAGCCGATAAATGATAAAGGAATGATGAAATGATAAATGATAAATGAATGATAAAATGAATAAGTCGAGAAAGGAAATTAAATAATAAAATGATATAAATGAATGATAAAATGAATAAATGATAAAGGAATGAAATAATGAATATAAAGGATAAATGAATGATAAAATGAATAAATGATAAAGGAATGAAATAATAAATGATAAATGAATGATGTCGAATAAAATGATAAAGGAATGAAATAGTCAAATGATAAATGATAAATTGAATGATAAAATGAATAAACCGATAAAGGAATGAAATAATAAATGATAAAATGAATGAGAATGATGATAATAAGGATAAAGATGATAAATGATAATAATGAATGGATGCAATGAGTCAAATGTCCAAATGTCCTCCACAAAAACTCAAAACTGTATGACAACCGTTGATGCAATCCTTCAGTCTTTCAAAACACCGATGTGAATCCAATATACAGATATATACAATGATCTAATGAATATGCAACTATATGAAACTAACTAGTTTGTTGAGCCTGTTATAAGCCTTCTTGAATCATCATAGAACATTTAAAATGTTGGAAGTATGTACAAGCATCAGAGGCGAAATTAGCGCCAATGATGACTAGAGTACAACTTTCATGAATTTTGATATAGCAAGCGAACACAAGCATCGAGGTATAATTGAACCGAGATGACCTGAGAATTTCTTGCATAAACATACAAAGATTAACCACCGTTCTGATGCAAATGTGGAACTGTCATCGATGATATTTGCTTTGAGTGTCATGTCCTGTGACATATTTGCATCAGATCTGACTGTTAACCTCAAGACAGCAGACAAAGAAAAATCATTCTCGTTCCTTGCTACTCTAGTTCAGTACATCATTGAGTATGCTCCAGAGTAATGATATCGAAAATCAAGCAACTTTTGGTCAAACATATAATACTGTTATTTCATGCATTATTCAGATTTTTGGATCATCCAATAGACAAGGATATGACATCTCGCTGAAAAGTGTTTTATGATCGGATAAAGTGGTTGCATGAGTTTGTTGTTTGTTTGCATGCTCGGATTTCTATGTCATGATCTAGCTGTTTTGGTATGCTCTGAAAGTTAAGTGCCCCCAGTTGAGTTTTTGCCCCGTTTATTGACACAACTTGAAGAAAGGAATATGTACCAACGATCAAGGTATGAAGAACCCTGGCGCAGGTGAAAGGCGGATGATGTGATTAATGACCTGGCGATGCGAAAGATGCAAAAAAGAAGCGGGAAAAGAGAAAGTGCAAAACAAAAACTAATAAATGGAGAGGTACAGATAGCGTCTGTTTGCCAGATTTTCACTATCCGTATTTATTGCATTTTCTGATTTCTTTTGAATTTTTATTTTTATTTTTGTTTTTCCCTAAATAGATCACCGTTTGCCAGCTTTCACCCTATGACATTGTTTTGATTTTTGTATTTCTTCGTGACTTTTTCTGCTGCTGGATTTCTTCAGACTTTTTCTCGCTGCTTTTGGATTTCTTCAGGACCTTTTCTCTCGACTTAAACATAGTACTTTAAGATGATGTGCTCGATGGTTCATCAAACAGTCTCCTTCCCCGGCCGAACTTTGTGCTCCAGAGAGACTGAATAACCACGGCGGGGCCCACTTTGGTTCAAATTTTCCTTTCTTTTCTCGGTCTTGTTGATTTCGTGGGTTCTCTTTCAGAACTAGATCCCCCACCTGGAAGGTACGTGGCTTTACTTTATGATTATAGCTGTGAGACATCATCTACTGGTATGCCTTCAAATGGTCAGTTGCTCTCTGTCTCTTTTCATCTAAAAGTTCTAACTCTTGGATTCGGGAAACTCTGTATTCCTCATCTATTATGAGACCTTTCAGTGATACTCTTAAAGAAGGTAATTCTACCTCTAAAGGCAATATGGCTTCTGCTCCATAGACGAGGGCAAAAGGCGTTGCTCCTGTTGGCGTTCGGACACTAATTCTGTAAGCCCACAAGGCGGGATTGAGTTGAACATGCCAATCCTTCCCTGAGTCATTGACAGTTTTCTTCAAGATCTTTAGGATAGTCTTGTTTGAGGCCTCTGCTTGGCCATTCCCTTGAGGATAGTAAGGCGTGGAATATCTATGCTGAATATGGAATCTTTCACAAAGTTCATCAACATCCTGATTTTTGAACGGTTGACCATTATCTGTAATAATGGCATTAGGAATACCATATCGACAAATAATGTAGTTGAGTATGAAAGATGAGATTTGTTTTCTAGTGACTTTAGAGAGAGGTACTGCCTCAATCCACTTAGTGAAATATTATGTCGCTGTGATAATGAGCTTATGCCCATTTGAAGAAGAAGGATGAATTTTTCCCACTAGATCTAACCCCCATTGAGAGAATGGCCAGGTGGGTGTAAATGAATGAAGTTCTTGCACAGGAGCGTGAATAAGATTCCCATGAATCTGACATTTTGAGCATGTTTTAACAAAAGTGAATGATTCCCTTTCCATTGTAGGCCAGTAGTAGCCCATTCTAATCAATTTCTTGGATAAGGTTAGTCCACTCGAATGAGTACCACAAATGCCCCCATGAACTTCTTGTAAAGCTTTGTCAGATTCGTCATGTTCAAGACATCGAAGTAAAGTACCATCAAGACTACGGCGATAAAGGGTATCGGCGATGAGGGTATATCGAGAGGATTGTTGAATAAAGTTACGCTTTTGGTTGCAGGATAAGTCAGGTGGTAAAGTGTCATCTTTTAGGTAGGTATAAATCTTACCATACCAGGGTGAATCGGATCCTACTAGGTGGCAGATAATTTGGCTTTCGGGTGCGTCATAGGCAGGTGTAAATAATTGTTCCACTAGAAATTCATAGCGAGTCTATTTTTCTAGGAGCTGTATCAATGAGGCGATCATGGCCATAGCCTCATCCGCTTTATTGTCAATCCTTGGAATTTGTGTGAACTGAATGTCCACAAAGTACTTTTTGAAGTCATCAATCATCTTCTTGTATGGCAACAACTTGTCATCTTTAGTCTGATAGTCATTATTAATTTGATTAATGACTAACTGTGAGTCGCCATAAACTTGTAGCTCTGTAATCCTCCATTCCAATGCTTTCTTTAATCTAGTGATTAGTGCTTCATATTCAACTATGTTATTGGTGCATGGAAACATTAGCCTATATGACCGAGGAATGGTATGTCCTTGAGGGGTGACAAAGAGAATGCCTGCCCCCGATCCATGTTGAGTAAAAGAACCATCAAAGTATAAGGACCATAACTGCTTAGAGTCTGCCGTGAAAACATCAGCATCTGGAAACTCAATGTGTAAGGGGTGCTCTATTTGTAGAGGAGCGTTTGCTAGTTGATCCGCAATAACTTTTCCTTTGATTGCTTTGCGATCAACATAGTGGATGTCAAACTCACTCAAAATCATGACCCATTTTGTGAACCTTCCTGTTAGTGATGCTTTACTTAGAAGGTATTTGAGTGGATCAATTTTTGAAACAAGATTAATTGTATGAGTTAGCATGTAATGTCAAAATTTTTGTGAAGCAAAGACGACTGCTAAACAAGCCTTCTCAATGAAAGTGTAATTAAGCTCATGACTTGTCAATATTTTGCTAATGTAATAGATGGCACGTTCCTTCCCTTCATGGTCCTCCTGCGCTAATAATGCTCCCAAGGATGTCTCGGTTGTAGCAATATATAGGATCAATGGTTTGTTCGGATTTGGTGGAACGAGAACTGGTGGGTTCATCAGGTACTGCTTGATTTGTTGAAATGCCATTTCACATTTATCATCCCATCTAAAAGGAACATTTTTATGTAGGAGATGTGTGAATGGTAGACTTTTGTCAGCCAATTATGCAATGAATCTTCTGATGGACTGTAGTCGCCCTTGTAATGACCTCAATTGACTGATGTTCTTCGGAGGAGGCATCTGCATGATTGCCTAAACTTTTACAGGATCTACTTCAATTCCTTTTTCTGAAACAATATATCCTAGCAGCTTTCCGGATGTGACCCCAAAAACACATTTCTTAGGATTTAGGCGAACTTTGAATTTCTCCAATCTGGTGAATATTTTAGACAGTATTTCCAAGTGTCCTTCTCTGGTGTGTGATTTTTCCAATATGTCATCTACATAATCCTCCATGAATGTGTGCATCATGTCATGAAAGATCATGGTCATACCTCTTTGATAAGTAGCTCTAGCATTCTTTAAGCCGAAAGGCATGACATTCCAACAATATGTTCCCCATGGGCAAGTGAAAGCTATTTTCTCTTGGTCTTCTGGTGCGATCTTGATTTAGTTGTAACCAGAGAAACCATCCATTAATGAGTACACGGCATGGCCTGCTGTCAAGTCAACTATAGTGTCGATGCTCAGAAGCGGAAAGTCATCCTTTGGGAAAGTTTGTTAAGATCTCTGAAATCAGTGCATACTCTTACACGTTTGTCTGGTTTTGCTACTGGTACAATGTTGGAGATCCATTCTGCATAGGCAATTGGTCTTATAAAACCTGCATCTAGGAGCTTCTTGAGCTCTTCTTTAACCAGTAGTGCTACATGAGGATTCATCTTTCTGAGCTTTTTTTTTACTGGTTTAACTCCTGGTTTGATAGATAAATGATGCATAATGAGATCCGGATCAAGGCCCGGCATGTCTGCATATGACCAAGCAAAATTAACTTGATTTTCTTTGAGAAAGTTCATGAATTATGGGATTTCTTTATCTGTCATTGATTCAGCTAGCTGTAAAATCCTTGGATTGTCTGTAGTTGCAATATTGATTTCCTTAGTAGGTTCAATCAAGATGGGCTATCGCTCATGATAGTGCTCCGAGAGAGTGTCAAGAGTTCCATCAGCTGGTGCCTTAAAAAGGTTTTCACCATCTGATACGCTCTTTATTTTATCTTTTGCTCGATCTAGTACTGCCATATTCTAGTTTTCACCACTAGATCGTTTTTCTTTATTTTCATTTTTGCAGCTAGGAGACTTGACACTCTCCTGATTAAAGACTTCATACCGAAAATCGCTAGTGGAACAATTATCGACACCTTCGGTAGAAAGGAAGTTTATGATGGCCTCGTCATTGGGAAAAATAGGTATATCAATAGGTTCGGTCAGATCCCAGTCAATGAGATCAGGGTGAATCAAAGGTAACATGTCATTTGGTTTTGTGAAATCGGCGATGGTTAGGGTCAAGACAGAGTTATCGGTAGGATCCAAGGTATGAGGTAGGTCAATGATGGTACTATTCTCCTGATAATCTTGTTCATTAAAATCTGACTCAGTATCACTAGACTCATAGTTGCGTTGTGGTTTAGATTCTTGTGGTTGGGATCTTGAACCTTCTCCTTTGATTAAAGTGGTCGTATGCTTGTGTATGACATCTACCTCCTTGTCCCTCCAAAATTCATTATTATGGATGGTATCCCATTCATATTCAGCAGAATCGGTATCAGAATTATTTTCTATGCAATTCAGGATTGATGCCAAACATGTCTCTTTCTTATCGGAACCTTCTTGTAGTGTAAAAACATTACCTTGTGACTGTTTAGATTTGGTAGCATCATAGCCTATTCCAGTTTTATCATATGCAGCAAGCCCTGGAAGATGGATAGGCTCAACTACACCTTCTTTCCTTTTTCCAAGAGGACCATTGTCATATCCCATCTTTTGCATGATGGAATATCCTTTTCCATATTGATCTGTTGGTAAGGTGACATTTAGAACTGATTCTTCTTCATCCTTATAAAGCCAATCTAGAATCGATGTATCCTCAGAATCTCCCATGGGAAACTTTTCTTTGACAAATTGTCCATTGAACTTGGTAGTGGGCTCTGCTTGTATTTTTGCTGATGCTGATGCTGCTGATATCTGTTGTTGTGTAATAGAAGGCTTTCCATGTGATTTAGGAGATGTAGGTAGATTAGCAAGACAAAGGGAATATTCCCCAACTCCGCTTTCCTTGAACTGTAGTTTCTTGTCAAAGCTTTTGGCTAATTGACTGATTTGTGTATTATGCTTAGGAGAAGTATCAGCAAGTGCTTCTCGATTATTTGGAACCAAAGTATCCTGATGAGCTTTGATATTGGCACAAGTTTGAGTGTTTGAATTATCAGCTGGTATAGTGATTTCATGTCCGTCATATGGAAACTTAAGACATTGATGGTAAGTGGACGGAACAGCTTGCATTTCATGGATCCAAGGACGACCCAACAAGATGTTGTATGCAAGATCTCGATCTAAAACTTGACAAAAGGTATTTTTGATAACAGGTCCCACTCTAATTGGTAGCATGATTAGATCTTTTGATGTTCTCTCCTCATCATCATAGGCTTTAATGGTAATCTTCCTTCTGGGATCAATGGAGTCTTCTGCAAATCCTAATGCTTGAACCACCTTCAAGGTACATATATTTAGACCGGCCCCTCCATCTATTAGAACACGTTTAACACGGAATTTATGGATCATGACTTCTAAGTATAAAGATGAATTGTGGGGATGGGTCATGGAAACATTGTCTTTGTCAGAAAATGAGAGACACGTAGGTGAGGACAAATGTCCTACCATGGCTTGAAATTGGTTCACATCCAAATCTGTGGATACAGTCGTCTCAAAAAGGGCTTTTTCTAAAATTTCCTTGTGTGCGGGGGAAATCTTCAGGAGTTCGAAAATGGAAATTTGAGCCGGAGTTTTTCGAAGTTGGTGAACTAAGTCATATTGATGTTGAGGGAAGGTCTCAGTGGATTTTGAAGAGGTACCCTTTAAAATAACTTTAGCTTGGGCTCTCGTTGTGACATTTACTTGTCCATTGTCTACTTTCTCTTTAATTTTTATAACATTGACTCGCTCATCATCTGTATAGAGGTGACGGATTACATTGTCATCAATTTGATTCACATTTTTATCAGAAGACTCTCCCTTTTGATAATTTGGTAGAGGATTGCGAAATGCTTGGTGATCTTCATTGGATTTCTGTTGTCCTTCTACTGTGATAATGCCCTTGTCAATGAGATCTTGCATAGCATGTTTCAAAGCTTGACATTGGTTTGTACGATGACCTCTGCACCTATGATAGTCACAAAAATATGCCTCATTCCATGATGGAGGTTTTATACTAGGTTCATAATTGCGTTGTGGTGGTAACGTAAGGACATTTTTTTCCATAACCTCTTTGAAAGCTGATTCCAAGGATTGTCCTAGTGGAGTGAAAGTTCTTCTATTGGAGAAGAATGGAAAATGTTGTGGGTTTGTGTTTGAGGTATTTCCTAAGGTGTTGTTGTTTCCTCGATAGTTTTGGTTGTTGACAGTCCCCTGATTATTGTGCGTTGGAGGGGGATGATTGTTTCCTAGATTCGCGACTGAATTGACATTATTATTACGAGTAGTGTTTGGGGTGCTCAGAACAAATGGCCTAGTCGTGATATGATTTGCATCTACAACACCATCGTTTACAATGTTCTTGTTGCGGGTCCAAAATTTTGACTTGTCTTGATTGTTGTAATGGTTAGATGAGCTAGGGTTGTCCCTATCAAGTTTTATTGTCCCTCTTTTGACCAAAGCACTTTCAATGGTGATGGCATCCTCAATCAATTTCTCAAAGGAAGGTGGACAGTGTAGATTTAAATGATAGCTCATTTCTGAGTTGAGGCTATTGATGAAAGTAACCATTTTCTCCTTTTCAGGGACATGACGGGGGTACCTAGCGAACATTCTCCTCCATCTTTGAAGAAAGGTAGTGAAAGATTCCCCAAGTTTTTGCTCAACTTTGCAAAGATCAATCATGGTGATCTGGTGTTGAATGTTGTAGGAGTATTGTGTTATGAATAAATTTATCAATTCCTCAAATGTTCGAACAGGAGGTGTAATCTTAGATAACCATTCCATAGAGTTGACTCCAAGGCTTCGAGGAAATAATCACAATAAATATGTATCCTCGTGGGAAAATTCCAATGTCATGTTTCGGAAGTCTCGAACATGGTCAACTGGGTCTGATTTTCCATTATAACGATCAAATTTGGGAATTTCACAGTGTTTAGGAAATGGAATCATGTTGAGACTTCTATCAAAAGGATAAGGACATATGTCATCCAAAGTGTATTTCTTGGTTGCAGTTCCTCCTCATAATTCTTTGAGTTCTCCCTGCATTTCTCTAAACTATTTTTCTAAGGAGGCGAATTTAGATAGGGATGGCTCTTCTTCTGTGGTTTTTAATTTCTCAGTATCAAAGTCTTTAGGCAATTTAGCTCCTTGATCTACTAAGAAAAGAAAGTACTTTTCTTTGTCACATTGTAGAATCTTTTCAAGAGCTTTAAGAAATTTGGGGTTCTGTTCCGCCTCTCTAAGTTGAAGTTCTTCCTCTTGCTCATCATCACTATCTACGGGAGTTTTGTTCATGTTTTTGTTCTTAAGCAACAAATTTTCCTCTCCATCAGCCATATTGTTGTCACTGAAAAGGGGATTGCGACTCACACTAAAAAGAGGACTATCACGTTCACCTTCTTCTTGAATGTTGTGGGTGGGAGTTTCTTGTTGAGATGTTTCTCCTAGCTTGTTGTGTTGAGATCTTGTAAAAATAGGCATATGTAAGAGATCCTCGAATATGATCAAAGGTCACTGAAGGATTTGATTAGGACGCGTTGAATATTCAATTGAAGGTTGTGGTATATTCTCAAACTCAAGAGGTTGATTAAGATTGTGACGTTGAGACAATGCTAATCTTTGATAATAAGCTTGGGTAGCCAAAGGTTCTATAGCATAATCGTCAGTGAATCCCCTAATGTAGTCTTGGTATCTATGAAGAAATGTGTGATAATGGAGCAAGACGTCTCAGCTCTTATACAGAAATTCTCTGCAATCTAAAGTCTTTTTGTAAATTAAATTTGTTTTGGGCTTCTTGATCCTATTGAAGACTGATTTCTTGGTGAACTTGGTTGATTTCCACTTTCTCAACATGGGATTAAAATCTCAGAGATTCGGTTCTATGACAAAAACCTAAAAGCGCTATTCTGTTTCCTAAATGCGCTACAGAAAAAGGTAAATGCGCTGGAGAAAGAGTCAAATGCGCTGCAGAATATCTCAGATGCGCAGGAACAGAGCACATATGCGTAGCAGAATACCCTAAATGCGCCGAAACAGAACACAGATGCGCTAGAACAAAATTTAAATGCGCTACATTTTTCCCTAGATGCGCTAGAACAGTTTTTCTAAGGACAGTTTTGACTAGTTTTCAGCTGAAATTTGTCATGTTCGTTCTTGGATGATCCTTTATCTGAATTAATGTTTTGAAAGAACAGCAAACAATCTGATTTAAGTTGATTCATAACCAAGCACAGAATAAGACAAGCACAACCTAGGTTAGGCCAGGACAATATCCGCTAGACTCCACGTGGGTTTCCCCAACCGCATATCAGTAGTGTATGAATCGAGAAGCTTGGCTGCACGGGCTCCCCCTTATAGTGCACTCTCTTCTCAGGCCAACCAAGCTTCCAACCCCCATGAAACTCCCATGGCGAGCTGATCACCTCTACTATTGACTACGAAAGTGTGGAAGGCTTCACACCGACCGGTGCTGGACTAGCAGATAGAAGGTTTTTGGCTTTCTAAACAATGGTTTTTAGTTCAGGACCCCCATTCGAGTGGCCATACATGGGGCAAGAGATTAATCACCATTAAGGTGGCACTCCAGCCTGAAGAGGTTAAGCTCAATAGGGTTTAAGGGAGTACAACTCCGTCAGATGACACATCCGCACAAGCAACCTTAGGTTTTCCCTTAAGATTTACATTTATATACCGGTCGGGGGTAGCTTGGCCTTAGCTCCGTTGCCGGTTTGAGTCATCCCTTAAGGTGAGTACTTTTTCCCTTAAGGCAGGCCCAATTTCTAGAGTCAATAACTATTTCTCTTGCACCCAGGATCACACAAGTGCGCAAGGGGAGAGGATACTTCAATTATTGAGTCAGGGTTACACAGGGAAAAGTGGGTCTAGTTTTCTGATCACCTAGTTTGCATAGGGTGAGAGCATAATCACCTACCACTTTCAAGCACAGTCAATAAGAGTAAACAAGTTCATTTTATGTGCACCAAAATCAAAAGTGATTTACTCTAAGTGAAGATTTTGCTTCACAACAGACATGGGGTTCGTTTTAACTACATGATAAAGGTGTGGTGGCTACCCTAGATTGATTCATTTTAAAACCCAGCAAAAAGAAATGAAAGAAATTATGTCTGCGGAAGGCGTTAGACTCAGAATCTCGGTTACAATTCAGATGTGAAGCTCTGTCCCCCAGATGCGCAGAAATAGGGACCAGATGTGCAACTCTGTCACCTAAATGCACTAAAACAAAATACAAATGCGTCGCTCTGTTACCCAGATGCGCGAAAACAGAACCTAGATGCGCTATTCTAAATGCAAAAAAAAAATTATATTTTCTAAGACATAAAAGATGCGCTAACTTATTTCCTAGATGCGGTAACTAAATGCCTAGATGCGCTGCAGAAAGTGACGGATGTGCTACTTTGTTTCCCAGATGCGTCGCAGAAATGCCCAGATGCGCCGAAACAGTCTTCAGATGCGCCGAAATACCTGCAAAAATAAAATTTTCTGAATCTTCTCGATGCACTGCCGAATGTCAGAAAACCTGTGAGCAAACCTATAAGAAAAACCTACAAGAAAGAAGTCTAAAATAGGGGCATAGGCCCCACGGTGGGCGCCATTTAATGTGTGTATGAAAATCAGATGTGTAAATGAATTAAAATTAACTGTTCAAACACACCAATAAGACATTTAATAAAATAGAACATAAAAGGAATAAAGAAGTGCAAACTCTATTCTGCTTCCATTGTCGTCCTATTGTCCTCTATCTTTAGTGTTTTTGTCGATTTCAGCTTTGTGTTCTCAGATCGTAGGCTAGGCTCAACAAACTGTCTTCCTAAAGAATGAGATTTTGCTATGATGTAGATGCAAGATTAAACTATGATGATGATTTGAGCTAAGAAACTTGAAATAAACATGATGTTATGAAATTAAAGTGCAAATGAACTAAATGCATGAATTCTAATTAATTGCCTATTACCAATGCTTGGATTCACACAGGTATTTATAGAGTTTTTTGAATGATTTTGATTGGCTGTCTCAATTAACGGTTGTGATAATTCCTGGCAGATCAAATGGTTGAAGAAAGATGAAATTGAAGAGAAGATAGAAGAACCCTAAAAATAAGATTTTTCTATTTTTATGAAAGAGGAAAAAGAAGAGAAGATAAGAATAAAAGAAAGATTAAAAGCTGATAAATAAATGATTTAAAAATTCAATTATTTATTTGTGGAGGACATTCAGCTTTTCTTAATTAAATAAAATATTTAATTAAGATTTTAAAAGCAGAAGAAAATTGGTGATAAGAAAAGAGCTTTAATCATGTTTTATTGAAAAAAGCAGAATATCTCATAATTAAATAAAATATTTAATCATGATATGAGAAGATTTCACAATTAGGTTAAAATACCTAATTTTGATTTAGAAAGAAAGCATAAGATATTTTTAATTAAATAAGATCTATTTAATTAAATCACTTTTATGAAATTAATTAGAAGAAGAATTTAAAATAGAAGAAAGAGAGATATTTAAACTTAATTAAATCAAAAGATTTAATTTTAAATTCAAACAATGATAATTAATTTAAATAAATAAAATGTATTTATTTAATTAATTAAGTGGACATATGAAAATAATTAAATAAAATAAATTTATTTAATTAAGGAAGAAGAAATAAGATGAATGAACAATATAATTAAATTAATTAAATTTAATCATATGTAGAGGACTTTAGAAAAATTAATTAAATAATAAATATTTAATTAATTGCCAGGATTATAGACATGACCATTTTTATGCGTATACACATGTTTGTATGCATCTATGGATACCATGCATGAATGCAACTATTTATGCATGTATGGATATATGCATTCATCTATGTGTCTATGCACATATGTGCCCATGTACAAATGTTGCACGTCTTTATACAAGTATAAATGTCTATATGCATATGCATCTACAAACATCTTTTATGGTCTATTTCAAACCTTTCTAACTATATTTAATACATTTATATTTCTAACTCCTATCTAAATGCTTTTTACCTCTCCGTAGAAACTCGACGCTTGCGTCACTTGTTATTTACGCCATCTAATTTGAAAGAGGCCAATCTAAAATTTATAATCAACGATATAGTCTTTCCAAGAGCCCTCGGGAGATGATTAGTTTGATCACACCCGTTCATTTTATCGTCCTGTCTTTTCTCCTTTTTGTCTCGCCCGATTGAATGCATGATAACTGATCAGCTACTCCTTGTCACTTGTGATAAGATATTATCACCATTGGGTTATTGCGGATCTGACGTGAGGGAGACATGGATTGCTTTGTTTGAAATGGACGCATGTTCCAAATTCTGTGCATACGACCCCAATATCAATACATGGTACTGAATCCCACTCTCATTCCTTCCCTAGGAACTCAAGGGACTCGCTTCTGCAGGTGGGTCCTTGTGCATTTTAGTTTGGAATACCCTATGTGGCTATACAAGTAATAGCGGACCAAACATAGAAAGGATTTAAGGTAATAGTTGCAAGGGATGATTTGATGCTCGACGGCCACACTGTCAAGGATTTGAGCTGTTGTGTTTACGATTCCAAAACGGATCTTTGGGGCCTCAGTGGGCCCATCCCTCCTAACACTGACCTTGAATTGGGTTCTGCAATTTGTAATGGCTTTGACGGAGAAGAGGTGGTATTGGGCATATTGTCGCTAGGGTTCTAAGAGAGAATTTACAGGTTTAATTGCGACGGTGAATCCGTTCGATCTCTTAGGTGATCACGATAATGGCGACCTGACGGTGGTTTTGAATGCGCCGGCTATTGTGAAAGAAAAATAGGGGGCAAAGAAGGGGAGTGGTAGTGCGCCTGTGCAGACGACGAGAGTAGTGTCATCAAAATTGTCGTTAAGGCCTCTTCCCCTAGCTCAGGCCGGTATGAAATTGCAAATTCTTTTATTCTTTCAGTAAAAAATATCATTTTGATGAAAAATATTTTGTTTGTTTTTTTAGGGTTTTAAATTGTTTCATCTGTAATTTTATTTTAGTGTTGTGCCAGAGAATTTTCACCCCAGTTTATGGAAAAAACGGTGGGATGCTTTCTATTGCTTTGTTTATTTCATGTTATTCAGGTTCAAAAATTTCTATCATTTGGCGGGGAAAATATTAGTCAAGGTTTTGGGGTTTTCCCTTGTTTCATCTGCTTTTTTTTTTATTCAGTTTACAGAAATATGCTTTTAGGTTTTTTTAGGGTGTAGTTGTTGGGTTTTGGATTTTTTAATATATTTTACTATTGTTCGATTTTATTTGTTTTATTTGGAAAAAGACATGTTATTTGATGGGAAAAAAATATTAGCATGAAATGTTTTAGGATTTGATTCTGAATTTTTATTATTGATGTTTCAAATCAAATTCCAGAAAATAAAAGTTAAGGGAAGAGAAATGAAATTGGAAAAATGCAGTTGGAGTTTTGACAAGGCTTAGGTGGATCTAGATTTTAATGCCAACTATTTCAAACAGGGTTATGCTTGTTTCGAACAGGGTAACTGCAGGTCTTTTCTGTTTCGAACAGGGTAATGATATAAAAAAAAAATGTGATAGAGATTTCCATATTCAAGATCTGCTTTAAATTCACAACACAAGGCACTTTCTATCTTCAGATAAAGGATTTCATTTCCACATAGCGGGCAAATTGCTCAGGAAATAGATCATTCTGTTAACTGCTAAGTCTTGAGGAAAGTTGGGAGATTCAATGATAGCAGGATTTTGTAATTTTGCAGAATATGATGTACGCATATTTGACATAAGAAGATTCTACTGATAATTTTACAATTTCTTCTGGGAGAACGGGGTGAAAACAACTGCATTGATTAATGTCAATGCAAGAAAGTTAAATCTGGTCAAACTTACAAATGGATGATGAATTCTCCCCTTTTCAACATTATTTTCAGATGATTTTTTTTCTTCTGCACATTGTTACAAAAGTTGAGATTTATCTATGCAGACAACTTTCATATAGTTGTTGAACAGCAAGTGCCTGTACCTTGAATTCCCTAAGGCACTCTTGTTTGGTGTTCAAACAGTCTTTCCTATGGTTTACCGTCTACCTATACAAGCAACTAATGCAATAAATTATACTAAAATAAATCTTTTCTAAGCTTTTCATTTAGCTTTTGTTAGGAACTTATGGTTACTAATAGTAACATTCATATCCTAATGCCTGATCATGGTCAAGAGGTGATATTCTAGATCACAATTTTATGAAACCAAATTTATTTCCTCCCACCCGACCAAGTTACAGTTCCATATCTAAGTTAAGTAGATCTGGTTGTGGAGTACCTAGTAACTAATTGAGTTTCACTCACACATTCCCCAGAAACAAATCGAGATGCAACTTGATATCGAGTTCAAGTTTGAAGGGAAGATCCCAGTACAGAGACGAAGGTAGATCTAACAGCATAAAATTTTAAGACATTGTGCTTGTGATCTCTGGAATTTACATTGTGAGCCGACAAGCATCTAGAGTGGGCTTTAGGTAGTACACTGGAACATTTTTGCAGGTCGATACAGATCTTCATGTGTTTTGTGCTTATCTATCTTTTGAAAGCCATTGAAAGGATATCTATTATGTAAAATCTGGATATTGAGTACCTTTAAAATCCATAGATGTGTACCCTGGTGAAGTTTATATGTTTCAGAGACTGAACGTCTTGGAGATGAGAAGTCTTGCAAAATATCTCTCCCTACTGCAGCAGAGGTCTCTAGAGAACATTGGATGCCCTACTGGTGTCTTAGTTACCAATTGGGAAATTACATTAGCCGGGTAATTTACATGCATTATCAAGAGCCATAAAAAACCTGATTTCATAACATAAAATCACATCAGAATTTGACGGATACTGAGGCAATTTGTCATCTGTATACTAAAACAAAATCTTAAGATAGGGGGTACACCTTTAACTCATATTTACAGTCAAACTCAATTTTGATAAGGCATTAATTGGTCACATTTATTGTCTAATTTTCCAACTGAACTAATCATGATTCAAGGGCATGCACAGATGTTTTAAGTGAAATTTGAAGCCACCAGAAACATAATAGCATTCTTCCTCCTTGCCTGTGCCAAAATGGGAGCTTTGGAACAGGGCATGGACATCCATCAAAGCATAATAGAAAGAGGGTTTTTGTAAGATATTATAGTTGGAAATGTTGTGGTAGAAATGCATCCAGAATGTGGAAGAATAGACAAGGCACGTGAACTGTTTGACAAAATGCCTCAAAGAGATGTCATCTGATAGAATTCCATGATTGCAGTATATTACTAAATGTGTTTGCACTGTTAGTTTAGTTTCACAAGATGTAAAACATAAAATATTATTTTTATTACTATCATTCTAATTTTTATGAACAAACAATTTAGAGTTGAGAAATGAGATGGATTTGTTTGAAGTAGATCTAACATCAAGCATTCATAGGCTTTACAATTTTCAAGAATAGTCATTTCAAAAATTGATTTTTTTGGTCTTAGGAAAGTTGAGACTTCAATTGATTAATGTAGCTCAACTTTGGTATTTATTTAATCCTTTTCTAGAGTAATCTAGAAAGATCAAGATAATTGGATGTTATCACTTTGATGTGTAAATTATTACGCTTAATTCCATTATACTAAATGAAATTGAAATATTTTACAACATTGCAACATTGTTGTCATAGATAAACAACTTATAATTGAGAGGAGATAGGACATTGTAGATGGATCCACATTTAGTTGTAGGTTCAAATAAAATATTCCTAGGTGTCATGATTTATGAGAATAATGTCATCGAAGTCTTAAACACTTTTTTAATCTCATGGTTCATGAATTTTTTGGTTCGATCAATATAGGTTGGAAGGATTAGGATGTTTGGGTAATGAAATGGCATGCAAAATAGTATAAGCTAAATCAGTTAGATGTGTTAACACCATTGGTTTAGTGCCATGATGTGTAGGATGCAAAATAGTGCACTTAAATGTTCTATCTAAAGATTAACATTAGGCACATCTAACTTAACGTAACTTAGTTTTCCTTAACTCAAAATTGTTTGTTTGCAATGGTGATGAATACAAACAATTTTTGGCGTACCCATTGCACACCAAGGTGTGATTGCTAGTTTTAATTATACGATTGTTGCAACATGTAAGTTTATTTATTAACTAAACATTTTATCATTCCTGCAGGCACAATTTTCATTTTATTATTTAAATTATGTGATTGCTACAACACGATTTATTTATTAACTATGTAAATAATAGTATACGAAGATACATTATGCGCTGCACTGCACCACTTATTGCTATTGAAAAGATGAATTTTCTGAAGTTGTGAGCATGAACAATTCGGTAAGGGATATGGAGCAGCTGTTGAACATGCCAGAGGAGGCAGAGAAGCTTTAGCAGCCTACACACATATGTGTGAGGCTCCAAGGCAACATTTTTAAATCAAACAGCAAATATTTGATAATAAAACTTTTATCGATCCCACGAATCCATCAAGATGTTATCAGCATTATTAAATTAACACTGACAATTATAACCACCCAACACTTCTTAATTCAAAATCTTAATTCTTAATATCTATAATCCGCATTGATGGCTTTAATAATATTATTTTTCAATTAATCAAATGGTGAAATATTATCCTTGAATTATATTATAAGTAGTCAACAATGCCGACAACAAATAATGGGCAGAGTTTGCAGAAAAAGAAATATTACGAACCCTTACCAAGGAATAACATTTTTTTTAACGAAATTATTAGCTGCGAGTTAAAATTTGTTTTCAAGCGTGGGTGAGGAATGTTATACAGCTGGAAAAGTGAGTTAATTATTTAATATAATCACAGTTTGCCTTGTATTGCTCGAATGAGACCTCTATAATTTGAGATGAGAGTGCACTGCCATTGAACTACTTCTTAAAACAACCCCCACCAAATTTGACCGAACTCTATAATGACAGAAATGGGATCGTTGCAAAATACTATAATGTTGTTTACTCCAGCTACTCACCTTCCAACTTCCTTAATGGCATTGAAGGCCTTGACAGTACTTAGCCTAGAATTCTGAGTAGCGTATCAAGCTACATAAAGGGGGGTGAATCAATTTATTTGACCATTGCCATACACTTCCTAAGTGGTCATATCGAGCCTGCCACGGAAGCACAATTATCCCTGCTATACCATACGGTAATTCATTTAATGTGCACTCAGGCTAAGAGTGGTACAGGTAGATGAAATGTTAATCACGAAAATGTCTACTTCCTTGATGGGTTGCCTTCAGAGGACACATTGAGAAGTCACCCCTCTCTCTTTTTTTCTAAAAAATAATTATATTCGATAGCGAGAGAGAAAATGATGCTTGAAACTGAAGGTATCAATGGCTAGAATTTTTCTATTCCTTTCTCTGATCCAGATTTAGACAATTCAACTCATAGGCGATGAGAATAGCGATGCAAGGGGTGAATGGCGACTGATGAGGTAAATGCAAAAAGTCACTAAAGGGGCTGACTTGGATCATGGTGCTGGAATTACCCTTGCAGTGATGAATTGCTAAAACAAGTTTCTCAGAAAATTAAATAGTTATTTAATTATATTGCTCGTCTATTATTATTATAATCATCCATCATGGCATCTTTTAACTGTAGAGTCTTATGCTTTTAGCCTTCTCGACTTCAATACAGTCAACTGGTTTTTTTTCTTACTCACAAATTCACCCATTTTGCAGTCTTTAAACTTCCTGAGTGAGCCTCCTTAAGAAATTTTAAAGAATCATAGAGGCTTCAATTTTCCAATGATGAGTGAATATTTTCCTCCAATGTTTGAATAATTACACAAGCAACTTAAATGAACCCGCAAAGTGTTATTATGTATAAGGATAGCCACAATTATTTAGTTCACAACCCTCATAATACTCACCTTAGGATTCAAAGAAAAAAGAAACTTTTATTTCCAGTATGTATCAATTTCCTCAATGCAGCGAAATAAATCATCATTATAAATAAAAATTACAGATTTGATGATCAGCATACCAATGAATCAATCCTTCTCAATCTCCTATTTAACATAGTACTATCCTTTCATGTTACAAAAATAGCACACAAATGATTACTCCTTATATTATGTCATTTTACAAGAGAGGTTATTTACTCAAGTTCTCATTCCTACAATATTACCTAGAATGAAATAGATGACAGCCATTGCAAAAGGGCTTGCTCTTTTCACCTTCCATTTTGTACAAAGTGCAACTTTTAATATCTCAATAATGTTTAGTGGTACTATAAATCACACACATATGAATAAGGCTTGCTCTCCACCCTACCGTAATGGTGTCATGGAGCCTCGTGGACTCTAGCCATACCCCCTGAGCAAGGAATTTTGTAAACCCTATGATGATAAATGGAGTTTTTCTCATTTTTACAGTGGATTAAACTAATCTAGCACCAATTTCATGCATTTGGGTTTTCTACTTTCTATTATCAACAATAAGCCATACACTAAGCTTCTTTTTTTTCAACCAATAAACAAAGGTAAATGGAAATAGGAAGAACTTATCTCTTTTCTTCTAGATGAAGGAGTTGAACTCTTGTATCCATCTTTCCTCTCCAAGCCAAGCCACCTTGATCCCTATCTCACCAAAGAGGTGGACTTCTCTACTCTTCTTCTTCTATCTACCAAATCCACTCAAGTTCTCCAAGAGGAGCAATGGGTAGAACCTCACTCCTTCCTCCCCATCTATATAGAAGTCTCAGAAATGTAACCCTTGGATGGGGAGGTGTGAGTGTACCTCTATCATCAATGGGGGTCTTTTTCCTTCTTTAAGAGGGGTGCATGCACTTGGACAACCCCTCAATCTTTTCACCCCATCCTTTCTTTAAAATTCGTCACTCCTAATTATGAGGACTTTTTAGGAGTCAAATCATGTCCCTGGGGCCCTATTGCATGCCCACTTGACCCCTACCACCATGGTATAGACCCTAGGGGATTTATTTATGCATCCCAACCCAAGAAATTGGCCAACAACCCACTTTAAAGACCCACTTAAGGTTCCATCCGAGTTTCACACTTGGATAAAAAGGTTTCTAAACCTTAACCCCAACTTACATCTCACATGACACACAATTAAATACCCTTCCAACCCAAAAGAATAAACACAATAACTCTATTTCCTTCTCAGCTACATAACCACAAGAGGATGTCTTTCGATTTGTTCCCACTAGTTCTCCTTTCTCATAATAGCCCCCTTTCTTTCCTGCACATTACCAATGAAATCATAAGCAACAATCGTAATCACATTAATTTGGTAGCTGAAACAAGATTTAATTGTACAACAATTTCATTAAAATTCCAATTTGTATTCATAGTTTACAAGTGCCTAAAACATGTCAGAATGAAATACAAGCACATTGTCATGCAATCACACTATGCATTATCCAAAATATATTTAAACATCTATTTAGGAGAAATATATAACAAAATTAAGATTGTATTATTCACATGCGAAGTGGGGTCTTACAGTATGATCTTCTCGAGTAACTTAAGAGTATGATCTTCTCGAGCAACTTAAGAATACTCCTACTACGATATCATTGTGGGACCTTCTTCAAGCCTCCCCTCACTATCACAACATGATCCAAACAACCTTACAACAAGTTCATGTCCCTTCTAATGCGCAACCAACTAATATTGCAACAATGATTCAAGGCCAAAATATTGACATTTTTTTCCACCGAAGTGAACTCCCCTTTTTGGATGTGCAAAAACAAAATGATGCTTTCATGATCATTGCTCAATAGAAAACAAAAGGGATAAAGAGAACTCTTGTCAATACTAGTTTTGCTCTTAATGTGTGTAGTGTGAGCCTTTTGGATAGGCTTGGCATTGATCAATCAACCATTCAACCTGATTCTTTCTCTATTAAGGGATTTGACAATGTCGAAAAGAAACCACTAGGGGTAATCATTATGCCTCTTTTTGCTAGAGTGGTCACCTTGAATACACCAATCCATGTTATTCCTTATGAACTTTAATACAATCTTATCTTAGGCAAACAGTGGATTCATGCAATGAACGGTGTGCCTTCCACTCTTCATTGCAAAATGAAATACATCTACAACAACACAGTCCACACACTTGACATTGATCTTGAACCTAGTAGTGTCTTACAACTTGAGATAAACAAAGCCACTTCCTTAAACACATTAGCATTACCTACACAAGCGGAACTCGTTCAACAAAACAACAATGAACAACAACTTACACAACACACAAAGCTATTAGATTGGGATTCTTTTGATCTTGAATATGACTTCATAGGAGAATACAAAATCATCCACAAAGATTCAAGGGAAAAGACACAACAACACTGTCAACACAAAATTCAGATGACCTTCGAAAGCATCCACCTCAACCACTTTAGATAAAGACACAAACTACACAACAACCTTTGACGAACACAACAATGAATAGCTACCTGATTCAAAAGCAATGAAGAAAATTTATGGATGTGGTTATGAGCTTATGAAACAACTTGGATATAGTGGAAAAGAATGTGGTGCTCGAGAACAAGGTATTTGCAACCCTATAGACCCTATCACACAACAAACCACTCATGGTCTTGGTTATTTTCCTATGATAGAAGTAATCAAGCCTTCCCTCAACATCAACAATCTCACACAACACACTCCTAACTCATCCTTAACAATTGTCCATCCTGAACTTCTCGACACTAATGGTCTTGACCATCATCCTTTAAACAATATGCCACAAACAACGAACTCTTCGCTTAATGTCAATGTCATCTCACAAGATACCAATGATTGGAATTCAATAGATTTTCCCTCCTCCTGTAAGAGTGAGAACAAAATCTCGCAATCTAGAGAAACTTGTGTAAGTATGACATTTACTACTAAGAAAGAGGTATCTTTGCAGCAAACCACAAGACCGCCTTTTACCATTGATCAAGAGGGTATCTTGTTGAGACTCCTCCAAGATCACTTGATAACCCTTCCCCTTAGAACTCGAAAGAAATTCTCTTATAATACTTCATCTTACACCTATTATAGAGTTCATGGTCATTCCACTAATGAATGTAAGGCTTTGAGTCATAAAATCCAACATTTTTAGGAGTTTGGTATGATTCCCTCCGTGGGGGCACTAACTTCCTCTAATTGATACCGATTTTCACTCTCGCCAACATTTCATCAATCATTTTGGCTCACCTTTGTCCTGCACTCAGTGTGGGCAAGGAGTTTAGTAGCCTTGTCCCCATATGTCACTTGTCATTGCCTCCTTTGGATAGTCGTTAACCTTTCATGAACATATAAGAGAAAGCTTGGGATGTGGATGATGTGCCTTAAGTTGGCTCATATGAGACATACTACCCTTATTCATGACATAGCTTATCAGAGACATATGACTTGGTATAGGGCTTTCTGAGTAAGCTCTCATGTCTTTTTCTTCTACTTTAAAGCAATTTCTCACAGTACTTGTGCTCGCAACCGCTTTAAAGTGGGGGCATACATCACTACTCACATTTCATTGTTCAATTTATGTCTTCTTGCAATGTGTTCTTTTCTTAGTGGAGTCATTGGGCTTGATTCCCTCCAAGAGTGTGATACTTCTTTAGACGCATCCTCTCTTGGAGACATTAAGCATAATGCTCCCTAAGATGAGACCTTGCACGAACTAAGAAAAATCCCTTTGAATAGTTCTTACACTATTTCGCATTAACAATGTCTATGAGTGTCAGGCATACAAAGTTTTGCTTACCTCATAGAGCTCAAAAATCATTTTTTATTATGGCACCTTATTAAAGTTATCAATAGGTATAACTTTGATATGGTTGAGCGAGAAGCCAATTTTGAGTCACAACTTTCCCCATAGCCACCTATCTGTTTGAGTGCATACCAACTAGTGTTTGTTTTTCACCTTTGGGATTTCTCACCCCATGGACAATCAGAAGTTTTGTGGCCCCAAAGTGAGTATGTTGTGGACTTCTCACCCAGTGAACAGCCAAGAATTATATCACCCCAGAGTGAGTATTCATTTTCTTTCTGAAATAAACGAACCTAGATCTAATCCACAACTAGTTGGAAAAATGGTCAAAGCTTGATCCACCTTTCATCTTCATCTTTCTCTTCTTCCTAGTTCTTGCCATTGCATGATTATGTATCTTCATGATTTGACTTAGGATCTTGGATTTTGGGGGCTTGCATAACCTCCTTTGATATTTTTAATTCTTTGTCATTTGCATTTGTACACTTGAATCTCTCTTGAATGTCTACTTTAGTGTGAGTTTGAAGCAAGTTCATCCTCTCAATAAAGTGGGGGCTAAATGTATCGTAGAAAAAAGGAAACTTTTTTGACATAGGAATAATTCATGATAAATTGGACTTAATGAGGCCTTGATTTAGTGTTGTGAGGTGTTTTACATGTCCACACTAGGTCTTGGACCCTTGCAAATTGAATAAAATGCATTTATTAATTTCTGGTGAAGGTGTTGTGAAGTGTTGTAACACATTTTTACACTTTTCTAGATAAGCTTCTCATTATAATTCATCTAAATATTCCCTTTTTTATTCCTTATCAAGTCCTATTTTAAAGTGTTGTAATGACTTGTAACAAGATTTCACACTTTTTTAGGCTTATCTTCACTATTTACACCTCTCTCATGCTTTATTTGGCCCCTTTATGCACTCATAAATCATAATTAAGTGTATTTTTGAATGAGAACCTGACAAACAACATTAAATGTGACTCAATTCCTGACACCCCCATACAATCCCAAGATGGGATCCATTTGCCATGGGTGGTGAATGAGTCCCTCTTGACTCCAAATTAAAAATATTTCAAATTTTCTTTTGGATTTTTATTTAAAAATACCTTATGTCGGCATGTGATGAGGTATTATTAGGTTATTAGGGCATAGTTGTGTATAAATAAGTGTTTTTCTTCTCATTTCAACCCCCATTCATCCATTAACTCATTTCATAGTTTATTCATCCATCATTCTTCCATCTCAAGTCAAACAAGTTAGAGCTTCACAATTTCAAGGCATTAAGATAACAATTTTTAGACATTCAAGGGAAGATTCTTCATGTTTTATTGCAGACATTCAAGATCAATCATCATGGAAAGGTAATCAACTCCATTATTGCATGGTTCATTCCATTTTTTCATCATTTTGGTTTAATTACCTAAAAAGGGTTTGACCAAGGCAAACCCCCATGCCCTAACATTTAACATTTCTCTTTCTTGTCTTATGTGTTTGCAGATTTAGGCCTCTTGGAAGCTTAGAAATCATTGAAGATTGCATTTCAAATTTGTTTAAGTCTTCCCTTCATTGATTAAGTCAAAATATCAACAAAAACTCACTTTCAGCACTAACTCATTTGAATGCAAAATTCGATAAAAATGTCCAACAAAATATGTATAATTTGATGTATCGTCGGGTGCTTGTAAAATTTGATGTTTAATTTTCAATTTTTTGAAAGTTTATCCCCGGCGTTCATTGAAATTTCGACGAACCTGGGTTTCATTGAAATTTTGACTATCAGTTTCGTCAAAATTTTGACAAACATGAAAAATAGAAAAAAATCAAATTGTGGCAGACATAAAGAAAAGTGAGTTCATTGATTTATTGTGCCAGTGTTTTTCTCTACTTGAGACATTTTGTGGAGAACTAAGGATGATTTTCTTGGGAAAAATTAAAAAAAATCAAGAAGATATCACGAGGTTGAGGGTAATCATTGTATTTTTGCAAAATTCAGTTGTGAAGTCAGATTTGTAGTTCCAGGTTTGAAAATCATATTTTAAAGCAACATCTCATCAAATTTCATTTTTAGAGGTTTAAGGTTTGGAGAATTTCATGTTCAGATTTTGTTGTGTGGAATCACCATAAGATCACAACCAAGGAACAAATTCTTGTGACTGTAATTATGTGATCCATAACTCTATTGGTCATGTGGCACAGTTGTGCTATAACAAATACATGATGCATTCATGTGTGACCCAAATTTAATGTGGCTATATTGTGATATAAATAGAGGCACTCATATAATGTAGTTAATTCAGGTTGTATAATGTAGGTGTCAATCATCATTGGGTGCATTCAGGTTGTCTCAAGTTTAACAGGTTAGGATGTAATTATAGCATGATTGAAGAGTGATTACCTCTTGCTACATTAAAGAGCCTATAACTCCGGTTGATATGCAGAGTGGTTGTGTTATATCAATTATCTAGTGCATTCAAGCACAACCCATGTTTAATTGGCTATTCTAGAGAGTGATCAAGATTTTCTAAACCTTATGAATGTTACTTAAAAGTGTATAGCTTAAACTACAAACTAAGTTTGTTACATGCTTGAATGCAATTTTGGGTTATCGCAAACTATAATAATGTGATCTACTAATAACCATTATGGAAAGTATTAAAGCAATACCCATGCTATATAGGATACATTTCCTTGATTAGGTTTACATACTAAACACAAGTTTTTCACACACTCTAGGATACAATCCAAGATCATACCACAACTTTTTCAAGACAACTAATTTTCTGACCCAAGATTTCAGGTTGTTTTTTAATACCAATAGAAGCATTGGTAAGAGCATGATTAGGGTACAAACCTTCGGCCTCCATAGAAACATAAACAATAACTCTAGTTGATTAGTGAAGTTGCAATACCAGAAAGATTGAGACATTGTAGCTAATAACAAAATCTTGCAATCTAAAAATTGTTGCCAATAACAAGCACACTATGTAGCTTAGTGACATTTGTAAATGCAATCTACAGTAAGAAGAATGACAGTCAATTGAGATGTGACAGTCAAAAAGAGGCTGAGTAGTGACAAGATAATAAAGCTCAAACCTTTCATAGTAAAGTGGAAATTTTAACAGTGGGTTTCCTTACCCCCTTTCTAACCTTAAGGGTTTTTCAAATGTTTTTGGTAGTGTTAGACAAGGAAAATGCAATCAGGGAATGACTATCCAAATGAAGTAATAGTGGTAATCATAGGTTCAATGTTTCTTCTTAGCCATTAATGTATAATGGAGGTAGTGGATTGCATGTTTGAGCAATGTTTTGAGACTCATCAAAGATGGGAGAATAGTGAATAATACTTTGTGGACTGTAAAGTAGTGTCAATAAGGTTGAAGGATCTTAAGATCTACAATACGAAGAAACAATGAGTCCCCTGTAGTAAGTAGGCAGTCTATAGGGCATAGTTTTATTTTATAGAAGGATGTTGGAATCTTCAAGTGATAGTGAGTGAGTTGTTTGAGATTGTAGCTGAGGGTGCCATACCTAGTCTTAAAGGAAGTTAGCAAAGCAATAAATGAGCAAGAAAATCAAATCATACACAACAAACAATTCACAATGTTATCTTGCATAATGCATTGAGTTTGAAGACAAAACTCTCATTGTATCTTGATGAAAGTGGTGACCTTAATGGTCAATCATTGGTAACCATGATTTTAAAACATGCTATTGTGCTAATGGAGGCAACATTTTAAGCAAGGCAATGAGTGGTGGTTTGGAACAATGGTAGGTATGAAGGACTTGTTTTATATGCATACTATGCAGTCTAGCTTAAGACACCATTCTTAGAAGAGATTGAAGGTGGATTATGGAACTCAAGGGTTACCATGAAAAGGATTAAAGAAAAGACTGAGATCTATTTAAAATCCATTGTCATGAAGATATTCAAGATGTCACATGCAAAACCCTAGTAGCTGGAGTAATGAATACAGTGCCAAAGAGGATAGTGTGCTAGGGAGGATTTAGGAGATCTCCACATATTTTTTTAATTAAAAGAAAGCATTCTAAAACCTATATGGGATACATTGACACTTCAAAATCCTCTAAAGGAATTTTAGATTATGCAAATATATGTCAAGTAAATACCTAGATTATAAATAGTAGCAGGAACAATGTAAGATTTGTTGAGCAGAGTAGAAATGAAATAAGCAACAATGAATCCTATGCCTCCTTTCACGCACATCTCCTCACCGTTCTGTCATTCTTTATGAAAACACTTCTCCATTTTGGTGGTCTATGCTTGAAAATAATGTTTTGACGAAGGTTTTAGAGTATTTTTATTAAAATGAAAACTCCATTCTGGTGGGCTACGCCTGAAAATAAGATTTTGATAAAAGTTTTAGGGTATGTTTATTAAAGTTTTAGAGTATTTTGGTGAGTTGTATTCTTGATTCCTTGAATGATTTATTCAAATGGATAGTGACTAAATAAATGACTAACTATTTAGTCATTTTTATTTGTGTGACTAAATAATTTTTAATCAACGACCAAACTAGTAATTTATTTACTCATTTATAACTGAGTTGCAAACAATGAGCAGAATTTAGTTATTTTTAGTTGTTGTGACTACAAGTTTTAGTCACCTAGTCATTTATTTTCCAAATTCTACTAGTGTGTGCTTCCTTGTGTGATTATGGTTCTCTCAATGATGAGGGCCCTAGGGATAAGCTCATCATAAGAAGTGACACATTGCATCTTTAACTAAAAGGATAAATCTGTATTGAAATTAGCAATGATGATTCTGACTTGTTGCTCCATAGGAATGGGTCACTTGCTCTTACTAGCTCGTTACCTCCATCGTTGTAGGAAGTTTACGATCAAGCTCAATATTCTGATTTTAGGAGTCTTAACAATTGGAAATCATAATAAAATCAGAATTTAATAACTTTTGGAATTAGCATTTTAAAGTGCTTTTTGGGGTCCTTAACTTCATACTATCTTCTCTTTTGCAGGGGTGGTTGCATGCCAAAAAATTTTGGTGTAAAATATCAAAATTATTAGATTTTGTTACCTATATATGAATAAAAATTATTGGAGTGTGAGTTTGATATTTTTTGAAAATCTAAATAGTCAAACTTGGTTAAGAAAAATCATGTCAGATAATATTAGTCCAGAACAAAATGAAGAGACACTTGATAGATTGTGGGCTAGATTGAAAAGAAAGGGTGATGGGAAATGTTATTGTCCTTACAATAATTGGAAGGGCTTAAAGACAAGACGACTTTTAATCACAACAACTGAGAAACATTGTAGGCAGCATGATCACGTTGAAGGGGGCATGATTATCGTCCATTGGTAAGTTGTTCATTATATGTGTTTATATTGATTGAATTTGTAAATGTTTATATCGTTTTAACATTTTATATATATATATAATCATTTGATAATGATCATGGTTTATTTGTGTCTATCATTATTATAAGGGTGGGGTGCTCTAGGGCAGATGATATGGATTATCACGGCCTAGAGAATGTGGTTTTGCAAGCGGACAAATATGGAGTTGTGAATATCAAAGTTGAAGTTAATGATCCTATGGAAGAAGATGATCATGCGCCAGAAAATAAAGTTGAAGATGATGGTACCAATACATTGATCCATGACACATTTAGTGGTAGATTTGATCATGATGATCGAGATGACTTTGATAATGTTCATGATTTACCTGTACTTGAGAAGACATACGAACCCCTTTATGAAAGCTCCTAAAAAAATCTTCTCTTTGTTGTATTGTTGTTGTCAAACTTCAAGGTTATGAATGGTTTATAAAACGTAGCAATCTCACAGATGTTAAGGTATGTCAAAAATGTCATTTTTTTTTATCTATTTTAATTGTTGTTAGTTCATCACTAGTAAATAAAGGATGAAATATGTACCATTAATATTCTTTATATTAACAAATTATTTTTTGTTGTAGATTGATTGGTGAATTTTTGTTACCACCATCAAATATTTTACCTCACTCATACTGAGATTTATCTGGCATAATGAAAGATATCATAATGGAGTATCAAGCAATAGATGCATGTCCCAATGATCATATTACATATCATAAACAACATGAATTTGCTGCAGAATGCCCAGAATGTCATATCAGTAGATATTGAACAGATCAACAAACAAAAAAGGTGTCATATCAGTAGATATTGAATAAAAGTGGAGATGAAATTCTTTGAATGCCTGCGGATAGTTCTACACTTAGGGACATGGAGAAAAAATGGCCACACTTTAAAGAAGAGCCTTGTAATCTTAGGATTTCATTGGGAGCGGACGGTGTCAATCTATTTGGAGAGTTGAGATCTATTTACTCGGTGTGGCCTATTTTTGTTATCAATAATAACATTCCTCCATGGATGTCAATAAAGAGGGAGCACATAATGTTGTCAATGATTGTTCCAAGTATTTGATTATATCAATTTTCTTTAGCGTAGTAGCATCTCATTTGTCTTATTTGTTGCATAATGAATTATATTTTTTTCATTCAATAGTCAGGTACATTAATTTATATATATTGCAGTAAAATGGTTATAATAATTATGTAATGTTTATGTTCATTCAACTAGGTAAGTACCAAGTTAAAGATACAAATGTATATATCGAGCCTCTTATCGACGAATTACTAAATTTATGGAATGGCGTCACTATGTATGACATCTCTAGACCAATAGGACAAAGACAATTCCAATTCCATGCAATACTTGTATGGACAATTCATGATGCCCCAGGGCTAACACATTTTTGTGGTATGTTATAACATTCGACTACACTTTAACAATATTTAATTTGATGAAGTAGATATCATGAATGTTTTTAAAATAATCTATTCATTATATATAATTATAAAAATTGACATCTTTTCAATGGGAAAGAGGAGACTACATCAAAACCACGAAGAATGACATCTCGCCTATAGAAGTTGGAATATAATAGAATTAATCTTCAAGGTTATACATCGGATCAAATTGTTTATCTATCATATATGATATGTTTTGAATTTTTACTTTTATATTGTGTTGTGTTTACTCATGTTGTAATTGACAATGATTGTCGTTGATAATTTTTTTAACTTATATGCTTCATGAAGGTCGTCAAGCCATTAACGGTCGGCTTCCACAGGGACTGAAAAGTTATGCCAAACAATTTAGTAGGTTACCCTACTATGAGCAGCTACAAATTGTGCATTTGTTTGATACAATGCATATAAAAAAGAATATAATAGAAACATTATGGAAAATATTGGATGGAAGGCATGATAAAGAAAAAATTGTCAAAATTTGTAGTGACATTTAGGAAGTCAATCATGCAATGAAAATTTTCATTCAATTAAATAGCAATGGAGACCAAATTAATATAAGTGCTCTTCCTTGGTTATTAAAAGCGCAGCAAAGCAATGTTATAAAAGAAATCATACAGAAAATTCGATTTCCCACTGGATTTGTTGCGAACATAGACAATATAATAACAAAGAAAGGTGAATTTGGGTCAAGGATGAAAACACATGATTAGCATACCTTCATTAAGGTAATTATTTCGGTATATTATATACACTTGTATAATGCATGTACTTTTCAGTGTATTGTGTTTACTACTTTTAGAAAAATAATGAAAAGATCATTTTATAATTGTTACAGTACGTTCTACCTCTATCTCTCCCAAACAACTTTGACAACAATGTCAAGCAAGTTATATATGATCTTGGAAAATACATGAGGTAAGTAGTGATATTTGTTCAATTCATTGTATACATCTATAATTGCCATTTGTTTTACTTGTTATGTAATATATTGTATATTTTTGTTAAATCTCGTTAATATATTTGTGTCTTGAATCACTTGTAGATGTTGTCATCTAAAGAAATTCATAAAGAAGATATAAATTATTGGAAGAGAAAAATTCCTCATCTAATGTGTGAAATGCAAAAGTGTCTACCTTCGACATTTTTCAATGCACAAGAACACTACCTCATACACCAAGTTGAGAAGACTGAATTGTGTGGACCTGTACACACAAGGTCAATGTGGATGGTTGAGAGGCACTTGAAATTTTTGAAGGCTTTGGTTAGACAAAGAGCACATCCTAAGGGTTCTATGGTGGAGGGATATATTGTTTACCATACTATGGTGTACATTAGTGAATATCTTCCTAAGTTTGCAGCAAAGATCCATGTAGATCGCATTTGAGATCCTAACTCCATTAACAAATTTGAAGTGGAGTACCTGATGGGGAAAGGTAGATTAAGGAAAGTGAGAGGTAATTATAAGATGGTCATGGAGATTAATTAGAATACATTTTACATATGGTTTTTATGTATATTGTACTTATTTAATTTTTAATCTTCAATATACATCAATTATAAATTAAGGTCGTGTACTGTGGTATTTAACTAATTATAAGTCATTTGTGAATTTCAATTTATTTTGGTACAGTTGGTCGAGAGTGGGATGTACTACATTTGTACATCTCAAACAATCTTGATTGGATGGCCGGTATGGATTGAAGCGATGTCAACAATGGTCAGCATTAACATGGGAAGGTGTGGTACGTTGGTTAAGCTCATTGTGATTCAATGTTACATAAGTGATTTAGCATATGGTTTAAGAGATAAGCAATTAAGTATAAATATACCTAATCACCATATTATGGTATTTTCAATTATATTGATATATATATATATATATATATATTGATGTATATATATGTTGAAATTGTTTTCTTTGCATACATTCGGCCAAGAATAAATATGTTTATCAACAGACGATATTGCAATAATTTTTACATGTTTGACATATTACAGGTGAAACACCACAAGGCTATGTGGTGCAACGGTCATAAATTTCAAATCAAAATGTTGGATGATATGAAGAAAACTTGTGATTCTAGTATAACTGGAGTCTTTCAAGTGACTAATGTTTTATCTAGAA
>VDFB02025079.1:0-29972 GCA_007258455.2 Sequoia sempervirens
AAGACCATGTTTTCCACAACCTTGCTCTTGCTAGAGACTGACACGACTGACACGATATTTGATATCACTAAATTATTGAATCATTGATAGAAGTGGCAACTAGGTAAATGCATGAACTTGAAGGCTTGAACTAGTCTATGATAATTGCACGAATCCAACTCTGTACTTTGTTGTAATGTCCCGTTTTATATTACATGGAGAAAATATAATATTATTTTACTTTTTTAATATTTTCCTCCTAATGTTGATTCAAAAGGAAATATTATTCATTAAATAATATTATATTTAAAGTGACTTATTAAATGCAGATTTAAAAAATAAGTCACAATTGAAAATTAAATAAAGAAAAGAAAATTGAAGAGCCAACGAGCGGAAAGCCAAGGGTCATGGAAGAGGTAATAAAAGAATTTTGGAGAGCAATATGCAAGAGGCTTGGTTTGATCTGGTTTTTGGAGAGTTGGATTTTTTTGCAACTTGGGGACGTAAACTCTCGAGTTCAGCGATTTGGACGAAAACCCAAATCTATTGTGGGTGGAGCCATTCAGGTTTCATGCATGAGTCTAATGATGTTAGTTCATAAATTTTTGAGTCTTAATTGTTAAGACATATTTCTAAGTTGTGGATGTTCATGAAGTGAACTGGTAATTGCTTGCTTGCTTATATTAACAAGCAAAGATTACAATATATAGAAATTACAGAGCACTGTAGATATTAATGAATCTAGCTACTTCAACTACCTACAGCTGTAGACATTTAAGATGTCTAACAACCTCTACCTACACACTACAAAAGACATTTAAGATGTCAACTAACTAATTACATTATTGACCATTAACAGTTTAAAGAAATATTATTCTAACACCCTCCCTTAATGGTCAATCTGTTAACAACACCAAGTTAACCCTTGAATTTGACAAACTTATCCGGGCTCAGAGACTTGGTGAGAATATCGACAGTTTGATCCGTTGTCGGAACATATTGCAGTTGAACCGATCCGTCTTCTACCAACTTGCGGATGTAGTGACAACGAAGCTCGACATGCTTGGTACATTCACGAAAGACCAGATTTTTGGCTAGTTTGAGTACCCCTTGATTATCAGTGTACAAGGGAGAAGGTCTTGCTTGTGACATGTGCATGTCAGAAAGCGTCTTGCGGATCCAGACTGCCTCACATGCTGCCTTATGGTTCCTTGATATTTTGATTCAGTCGAGGAAAGAGCCACTGCCTGTTGCTTCTTGCTGGTCCATGTTATAGCACTTGTACCCAAACTGAAGACATACCCTGAAGTGGATTTTCTGTCATCAATTGAACCTGCCCAATCTGAATCTGTATAACCAATCAACTTTGGATCTTGGCACCTGCTATACAAAATGCCATATTCTGAAGTGCCTTTCACATATCGCAACACTCGCTTCACTGCAAGCCAATGATCAGCTTTTGGAGTTGTCATAAAGCGAGAAATGTAGCTCACGGAAAAACTGATGTTAGGTATAGTGGACGTGAGGTAGATGAGACTGCCCACTAGTTGCTTGAATGTTGTTTCATCAATCAGAGGTGAATCAGATTTGGCTGATAACTTCAACTCCTCCATAGGTGTGGAGGTAGGTTTACAATCCTGCATCCAAAATTTGTCAAGCGGACTTTGAACATATTTAGACTAAGAGATAAAAATACTATCAACTATCTGCCAAACCTCAATACCCAAGCAATAATGGAGAAACCCCAAATCTGTCATGTCAAAATCTTGACACAAATCCTGTTTGATTGGTGCAATCAAATGTGCTGAACTGCCAGTAATGATCAAGTCATCAACATAGACAACAAGAAGCAAAAGATCATCACCAGAGTGCTTGACATACAAATTAGAGTCAGAAGGGTGCGCTGAAAACCATGATCAACTAAGTACTGATCAATCTTGATGTACCATGCATGAGGAGCCTGATTCAGTCTATAGAGTGCTTTCATGAGCCTACATACCTGATGTTCTTTGCCAGCAACCTTGAAACTAGGAGGTTGCGACATGTAGACTTCTTCCTGCAACCCATTGTTGAGGAAGGCACTTTTGACATCCATCTGATGAACTGTCCATCCAAACTGGGCTGCAATAGCAAGAAGAAGACGAATTGTGCTCATCTTGGCAGTAAGAGCAAAGGTCTCCTCATAATCAATGCCCTCCCACTGTGTGAATCCTCGAGCTGCCAATCTGGCCTTGTATTTATCCAAAGTACCATCGGCATGATACTTGACCTTATAAACCCATTTGCAGTTGATAGGTTTCTTCCCAGGAGGAAAATCAGAAAGAACCCAAGTGTGATTCTTCAGAAGACTATGGTATTTTGTCTCCATAGCCTTTTCCCACTCGGAATTCCTTTAGCTCTGAATATGTTTGAGGTTCATAGATGTTGTGAATGTTGACCATAAGAGAAAATTGATTGTGTTTTGTTGCTTGCTCTTTCTGCGAGCTAATCTACCCTCAATGAGTTCATCATCATGAAGATCTTCGATAGTCTTGAGCCACCACTTAGGCCGATGAGTAGAAGTACCAACATTTGAAATAGGAGAAACAACATCTCCGATTTCTCGATCAAAGTCATCCTAATGTGAATCTTGGAGGAAACCAAAAGCTATATTATGACCTAGAAATTCCTCATCTCGCAGTCAATGCTCCTCAAGCCCTCCCATTGGGAACCAAGAGGGAAGATACTCATCGAAGCCTCATAGGCTGATCCACAGGACTGGTAGTAGGAACAAATGGACCAATAGTCTCATCAATCACAACATCACAGTTGAATATGAGACGATCTGTCTACACATCAATTAACCCACATGCCTTGTGATTGCAAATGTAACCAGTAAACATAAGTGTCTGGCTCTTGGAGTCCAACTTGGCATGCTTGGCGTCTGGAATCCATACATGAGTTGTAGAACCAAAGACTTTTAGATGGCCCACCTGTAGGGCCACGCCTGACCACAGCTTCTTTAGGAGTCATCTCTCTCTTTAACCATCCTTAATGGCCTATGTAGGTGACCGATTCTGGAGGTAGACTGTAGTATAAACTGCTTCAACCCAGTATTTCTTAGGGACATTTCTATACTCCATCATAGAATGAGCCATTTTAGTAATGGTGCGATTCCTACGTTCAATGACACCATTCTGCTGAGGGGTGTATGATGTGGTGAGTTGGCGTTTAATGCCGTGTGTAGCACAAAAAGTAGAGAAGTCAGCTAAACAAAACTCCCCCCATTATCTGACCTTAGAGTGACAATTTGAGACCCTGATTCTTTCTCAACTAAGGCCTTATATTGCTGAAATGTACTGAACACATCTGATTTATGTTTCAAAATATACACCCAGATTTTTCTACTGAAATCATCAACAAATAATAAAAAGTATTTGGACCTAGTAATAGATGGAGTGTTTATTGGTCCACATACATCAACGTGAACCAATTGAAGTACCTTGGAGGCTCGCCAAGAATCACCATCCAAGAATGGTGTCCAATGCTGCTTCCCAGCTTGACCAGCTCCACAAACTCCATGATTTTGAGTTTGAATCTCAGGTAGATCAGTAACCAAACCCTCCCAAGATAGTTGAGAGAGATAGTGGACATTCAAGTGCCCATAACGTTGATGCCAAAGTTTGCTGATGGAAGTACTCATGGTTGCCTGAGCGTGCTCTTGAGAATCACTAGAATCAACAAGTCTATACAAACCATGATCCTCAAGTCCCATAGTGATTGTAGTACAAGTCTCCCTATCAACAATGTTGCAGGTAGACGAATTGAAAACAACATCCAACTGGGGAGAATGCCTCATGATCTGGCTGACGGAGAGAAGATTATGTTCCATGCTTGGAACATAGTAGACATCAAGAAAGATTAAATTTCTTCCTCTTGAGTGAATTTGGACAGTGCCCTTACCACCAATTGTGTACTCTTTGCCTCCTCCAAAAATGACAGTCAGAGAATGGTTCGAATTTTGTGAACCAATCCCAACGATGAGTAAAATGCTGCGAAGCCCCAGAATCAATATACCAGGCAAAAGATTGTACTGGATTTGCTGTTCTCTTGGGCATAAACGCATAGAATGCAGATTCTTTTTGCGCAGAGTGTTCTGCGACATTTGCCTTTTGTTGAGACACTCCCTGCTTCTTTTGGTCAGAAGCCAATCGAACTCGACAATCAGCCACTATGTGACCATATTTATAGCAATAATTGCACTGAACGTTCTTCTTCTTGCTGTCCTGAGAAGAACTAGAACTTTCTCGGCTGAGAAGATGGAGCCTTCCCTTTGTTCTTAGCGAAGATTTGGCAAAGAACGCTTGCTCTGTGGAGGTAGAATTGGTACTACTCCCAAACCGCTTTCTCCAACGACCATGCCAGAAGCTTTACACAAGTCTCAGAACTTCAAATCAACATTTGTTGAAGTAATATTGAACGTTTCAATGAAATGCTCATAAGATTTTGGCAAACTCTTCAAAGTAATGACAACCATGTCCTCTTCCTCCATTGTTCGACCAATCGCCTCCAACTAATCACAAATGTCCTTAATCTTTGTCAGATGCTCCTATAAGGACACTTTTTCATCCATCATGATGGAAAAAGCATGTTCTTGAGAAAGAATGCTCTGCTCTTGTCGGAGGTTTCATGAGGTGTGATGTCCCTCGCAGACAGCCTGAACAGAGCTGCTAGGCCCTTTATTGACCCTTGTGGGCTAGCCACTTTGGATAGAGGGTCAGTGGTGCATTTTGGAGAGTTTGTTTGTTCGTGTTTTCAGTGGACAGTGTTTAGATCACAGTGAGCGTTGGCATTCCAGGAGTTCATCGCTTCTGACGGCACGAGATTATCCTGAGATTTGAGCATTTTACGGGATTTTTAGTGATTAAGTTAATTTATTAACTTAAAACGCCCTTTTAATAAAGTCACATTGACTTTATTTATATTTTTATATCACTTAAATCTCAAAAGGAGGATTATAATATTTTAATGACTTTAAATATTATAAAAGTGCGCCCAACTATTGAAAAGGAATATATTAAAATATTATAATATTTTGAAAACCTAAAAAGGGCGTATCCTTATGGAAATGCGTGCTTTTGCTTAAAGAGGCATTTTGGCAATTGAAACTCATATCATTTTGACTATTTCTCTTTGCCTTGTGCATCTTTTCTCTGAGCATTCTCCTGAGAGCAGGGTTTGATCATTGTGTCCATTGGAGAACGGAAAACTCTTCAGTGTTGAGTACGTTTGAGGCTGTGAGAGATCAGCTGAATCCGTACAGTTGAGGGCTTCACACAGAAGTTCTACAGTTGCAGACAGAGGATTTATTTATGCAGATGTTTGTTCTTCAGAATAATCATTGAGGGTTTCTTGGTGGCGTCCTTCTACAGCTTCTGGGATTCTTCTTCAGAGATTCATTTCCTTCTTTTTCATGGCCGTACGGCTTGTCTTGGAATTTGTGCCTTGAGAAAGGCGTGTGAAGACAAAGGGAGAAACGCCTCCTTTTTGAGCTGGTTTTGGTTTCCATCCTTGGCGCCTAGTCTATTCAGTGCATTGTGACCTATTTCTCAGCAGGAGAAACCCCTTCTGGAGCTTTGGCGTGCTTTTATGCTGATTTTCACCATTTCCGGCTGTAGATCTGGCTATTGCTTTATATAAAATAACTGGAGTATTTCGGGTATGTCTGTTATGCATATTCTAATTGTCTCAGTATAATAATAGCTTCTATATTTCCAATTTGTGAATTTTTGCTTTAAATTTCATTTTATGAGCAAAAATATGCTGCGCCCCTTCTCTTCTGTCTATTAAGATTTCTTAAAAAACTTAAAAAAACAATTAAAGACTTAAGAATTTGGGGGTTTTGAGCGGAGAGAAAAGTGGGCTCATCACATGAAGGTCCTTCAAATGATCCCAGATTTCCGTAGCAATTTTGCCAGACGGTACCTGAGGTAGCTGCTCATTGTGACTGAGAATTTGATGAGCATGATAGCTTCCCAGTTGTGTTCATCCCATTTGTCCTGTCCTTTCCGGCTACAGTGGGACGAGTTGAGTTCCCCAAAACGACCTGATCGAGGCAACGATATTCAAAGATCGTAAGCATGCGTTGCTTCTAGGTGTTGTAATTCTTCCCGTTGAACTTTTGGCTGCTTTTGAGCATTATATTTGTCAGAGATGCCATCACGAACCCTGAGGTCAAACTGGTGAAGGCACAAAAACCACCGCATTGAAACAAAACCAAGTTCTGCAGGTGAAAATTCTAAGGCAAAATCAAACTCTAGCATGGATTTCAAGGTATAAAACCAATGCAGAGTTTTTAAGACAAAACCCAAAAAATTTGAAGAATACCCAAAAATTTCGGAGCACCCACATGCACAAATTTTGAGGCACAAAAACGAGGTAGCCGTAAAAATTTAAAGACAACCCATTTGAGATCTCGAAACCCACAAGGAATTTGAAATCAAAATAAAATTTCGACTTGAAACAAAGGGTCAAAACCCTAGCTGATTTCTCGTAAACCCTAGGCTTGAAATTTCTTCGTAAAAATACGTAAAACGCTTCAAAACTCAATGAAAATGTAGTAAATGTAAGGTTGAAGGTCGCATCTTTACAGCAGGCAAGAGAAATGCAGCAGAGACTCACTGAAATTTGTGGCCAAAGAAGATCAAATCGCGTCTGAAACAAGACCAAAAAATAGGGACCAAAAAAGAGAAATTGCGGTCAGGTTAGAGCACGAAATGCGTCCTCAATGCACTTGAAAATCATGCCAAAACCAGAACAATACGTGCACCTAGAAACAAGATTAAATCCGGGCCCTTAATCATACAAAACGCGAGTAGGACATGCAGCCAAAGCAAGTAAAAAATCGCGTTTTTTCAAGCCCTTTATTTTCAGAATAATACCCACGAAAATCTTATTAGGAGGGCCATGATTTTTAGAAAAACTCCCAAAAGAATCCTCAGCTCAAAAACCCTCGATTTTGATAACAAGGAAAACTACGAATTTTAGAAAAAATTGATCTTAAAAATATACCTTGAAAATTTCTTTTGAAATTTTAGAAGACCGATTTTTTATTATCTTGGCTCTGATACCATGTTCATGAAGTGAACTGGTAATTGCTTACTTGCTTGCTTGTATTAACAAGAAGGAAAGATTACAATATATAGAAATTACAGAGCACTGTAGATATTAATGAATCTAGCTACTTCAACTACCTACAGCTGTAGACATTTAAGATGTTCAACAACCCTTACCTACACTACCAAAAGACATTTAAGATGTTAACTAACTAATGACATTATTGACCATTAATAGTATAAAGAAATATTATTCTAAGAGTGGAGATACAGTGAAAACTTTAGAAATTGTTGTAGGGGAATTCATAGAACAACTGAGTATATGGTATTAGTGATAAATTGCTGTGCACAAGAAATAATGATATCATTGTGTTGATTTAATAGCTAGCCATCATTTAAATTTAATTAAGCTTGAGTCTGGAGGAAAAAGAGAACACTACGAAGGTTATGCAGAAAATTGTTTGAGTTTAATGTCCAACCGTATTCCTGAGACATTACTAAAAACTGGATTACCTGGAAAATATTAAAGTTCCGCTCCATATGAAAGAATCACAGATGTTTGGAGAAGTCATTGAGTTTATAACACCAGATTATTGAATTGTCACATATTTCCAAGGCCCGAGTCTGAATCGCACGAGTTGGAATATGAAGAGTCAATGATCTTCTTTAACGCAATTAAATTGAGTTAGAGTTTCAAAGATTGTAGTTAAAAAGATTAAGTGTTATGAAGGCATCAAATTGACATTGAAGAAGGATGGGAAAATGAATTTAAAAGTCGAGACTTCTCCCTGAAAGCCGATTTAGGAACTCACATGGAAGGAAAGTATACTTGACAGGATACTTACTTTGGTGTGGGAGATTTAAATAGTTCGGGAGCAACTTGGCCTGATGAAATCGGTTTGTCACCAGAGCCTGAATATACCTTGCTGTTTCATTTCAAGATTCATATCGGGAGCAGCTTCTTCCGTCATGTGTAAAAAATAGTGAAGCGCCTTTAGTCATGTGAGCAGATTTATATGCTTTGCCGTTCATTCAAGGGAAACAAGGAGAAACAGAGTAGCATCTTCAGTCATGAGTAAAAAAGTCAGGGTTTGATGGATGGGTTTAAGAAATCGACAGAGAAACAATGCTATCGGGAATTAATAAGGAGCCGAATGATCTAAATAATAAGTTGCCTCATTCATCTTAATGTGGATATGATAGATACGTCAAGTCTTATTGGAGCTGCCGTGTAACTTTTAATGAGTCATCGTGGAAAGCATTAAGACGTGGCATCTTGGTGAGTATCGGGTGTCTTTAAAAGCTCTGTCAGTAATGGAAAGGGGTTGATGTCCTTAAATCTGTAGCCGCTTCTATCTATTTCCTTTGCTGCCTAGTATAACAAAGGGAGGCTGTTGTTTTTTATGAGAAGAGAGATGATATCAGTTGAACACAAAATTTGGTACAAGTGGGACTTAAACAGGTGAGACCAACTTCAAAATTAGGAAGACTCCAAATTGATGCTCTCTAGTGAGGCGCACTTCAGAACTGGGCGTTATAGTTAGAAGGAACATGGGTGTATTTGGCCACAGATTTTGAAAAGTGGATTCCTTAGAATGTCAGGTCAAAAATATATTATATATGTATATTCAAATTGGAAAGTATAGGAAATCTAATTCAGAAAAGGCAAAGTTAAAACTGTTTGACGAAATGCCTGGGTATCCAAGTTGATGCAAATCAAAAAAAGAAATTGTATCTCAGATTAGGGTAGCCTACTACATTTGTTCAATGGCAACACATTCCAATTTCTTGGCCCTCAAATCTTCTCCAACAGTAGCAGAGGCAATGCAGCAAAATGTTTGAAAATTTGCACACAATGTTATTCTAAATTGATTTAGGCTGAATAAGGGGCATTGGGAGGGTTTGTGGAACCCCCATGCTCCTTTTAAAAATCAATTATATTTGGCTAGGTGTCTTTTTTTTTAAAACATTAAAATTGTCATTTTGACATCAAGCCCCAAGGACATTTGGCTGTCCCCAAGATGGTTAAAGGACGTCTTAGACATCCTTGGCTGCCTTGGGGACAGCTAGATGTCCCTTAGATGTTTCCTCATTTTTTCTGCCATTTATGAAATATTTTTGGTTTAGCAAATTTGATGGGGATGTCCAGGTGATGTCCCCTGCCATCTTGTCATCCTCGAAACGCTGCTAGGGATAAGGATGTGTCTTGGTGGAACATAGGTTATATTAGTTTTTTGATGCTTTCAAATTTAAAATATTAACCTTATAAAAGGTTTAACTTGAAATCTCAAGCCTTTGAAGAATTGATAGCTCAGTTGTTAGAGTACTTGGACAAGTCTTTTGTAGGTCTTGAGTTAGAGTCCTAGTTGGTCCACTTTGGGGTGTTAACACAACTGTATGGAAGCTTATAGATGAATTAGTTTGGCTATGTGAACACAAATTTAAAAGCAATTTATTTACCATGTACTCATAATTGGAAATTTAAATTTTGAAAAAGGATTGCTCATATCTGCCTTTTTAATTAGGGTATAGTTTCTTCCAAAGTGATTTTAAACTAGTCTGCTGCAACTAGTCTCTCGTGAAAATTGTGGATTTAAAAGTTTGTGATGGTGTTTCAGTTGGATATTGTTTTTAGTGGTTGAAATCCTGTTTGTGCCATTATTGTTTTCTTGTTTTAAAATTAAATTGCATTTAGTATTTAATCAGGTTGTTGAGATAAGTTTCCTTTGGATTTCTAGTGGGTTTCTATTGATGAAATTTAATGCTTTGTAGGGGACTTTATTGATTGATAGGGATGGAACACATTTTCGGCATATATTGAATTGGTTGCGTGATGGTGTTGTTCCCATTCTTGATACCAGTGGATATCAAGAGCTTCTACGAGAGGCAGAATACTATCAACTACTTGTATGCAATCTTTATTGTCTCCAGTTCCTTGGAAAGAAGGACCTGATGTCTGTTCTTTATCTTTTTTGTTTCAATATATTTGGAAAATCCATAACATAGTAGTATTTCTAATCATACAATTTAATTCATCAGGTAGCATAACAATTGGAGAAATTGATCGAGCTATTATAAGGTTTGATAATTAGAAAATATTATTTTTCCCTTCAGCACATTGGATATGAAAGATATCTTTTAGAATTGTTGTTTTCTTATTACAGTAAAACAAAACTGTAGTATAAAGTACGAAACATTTAGATAAAAAAAGGTTTTCGAACATTGAGCAGCACATTTCGATATTCATCCACAGTGTTGGGAAATAACAAATCAATCTTTAACTATCTGTATCCAGTATGTTTGTTCCTAGTTCCCATGCCACAACTCATCATACTCCTTTTATTCAACGTCCAATCTGTTGATTCACATTTTATATGTGGAGATTGTGACATTAACAACTTTAATTATAAGGGCTCATGTCACAGCTAGATAAACATCCCTTTTATTCTAAAATCCAATCTTTTCTCTCAAATTCGATAGGCGGAGTTTGTGAGAATAACAATCTTCAATTTGATTATTGTTAAATCCAAATAATAATTTTAGTTAAATAGTGCAGATCTTGTCATGAAATATAAGAGGTGTAGGTGTGCCCAACAAATGCTGATCTCTCACAGATTTTTTTTTGTTCTACAAGAAACAATGAGGGTAGGATGAGAAAATTTAAAATATGGTGGGCTTTGGGGATATAAACAAACTCTCTTATGCTAAACAGCATGAAGTATGATCCATTGAGATTGATGTAGGAATAGTCTCAGATCTCATTGAACAATCTGATATGGATTGTTGGCGACTTCCATTTGCAAGAATTTCAACAATTGGATTTTTGCATGGTCAGTATTTACATATCTTCATGCGAAATAGTTGTATAGATATACTAGAGTTGTTAGTGTCGTGGAATATTGTAAATAATCTTCTCAACCTATTCCTCATTAGATATTTCAACACAATCAAATCTGTAGAAGAAAATAAAGGAGGAATAGGTTTGAATAATAGAGCAGCTAAGACCCTTGTTCAGTTAAAGCAGGAAAACTCAGTGGTTGAACTGCAATTTGCACAGGGACTGTATGCTTGGAATAAGAGGGGAAAGGGTATAACACAAACATTGTATAGAATTCTGCTCTCATAACAATTGATTTCTCCATCCTGACAGGTATCATCTAAGCTAAGTGACAGTACCCTTTCCAGTTATTGTCCTATCTCAATGAAGATTGCCTGCAGGCTTTGGATGCAGGAGAAGCTCTAATTCAGATTTGTAAGAGTGATTGTCTCATCTAGGTTTTGATGAGAAGGTTTAGCAATGACAGAAAGGATCAACCCATATCAAAAGACACAAGATGTACAAATTTATGGGCAAACTTTGAAGTGCAAAATTTTAACTTGCATAGTGGAGCAATTTAGAAGTTTTTGTTTTTTCTCTAAGTTACTAAAATAAAGTTACTACTGGCTGAAGTCCAGAAAAACATAAGAGCAAAGGGTTTCTTCCATGATATAACAAAAATTACAACCAAGTGAACTCTGATGCAACAACTAACTATTCTCCAGACATAAGAAGAACAATACTGGGGATGAAGATCTTGAGAGCAGGATGTGCAACAGGAAGATCAGAGTACTAAGTACTTTCACAAAACTTTGTTGAATATACAACACATTTTTTCTATCCTCTAGATTAAGAAGAAAAATGGGTTTGTTGTTCAAACTCAGGATGACATTATGGAACATCTTTCAAAATATTCTAAACATCTTTCAAAATATTCTAACTGAACCAACAACAACATTGAGGAAGCAACGAGCACAGCAACAGATACTGCAAGGAATTTCTAGTCTTATAGAAGAAGGTGATGATATCAACATATTAAGCAACTGTGGAGTAAGAAAAAGCACCAGTACCATATGGATCTCCTGCCTTCTTTTACAAACATTTTTCGTAACTGATCAGAGATGGTTTTATGGCTAATGCTGCCAACATAAAATGGATATTAATAACACGAATGTCACAAAGATCATGCTAATTCGAAAAGTATCCCATACAGAATAAATTGATCAATTTAAACCAATTTCTTTGTGTAATATGATCTATAAAATCCTCCACTAAATTAATGGCATCAAGATTAAAGCCCTGCTAGTAAAATTAATCTCTTCTACTCAATCAGCTTTTGTTTTAGGAAGATAAATAATAGAAAATTTAATTGCAGTCCAAGGAATCATCCATCTGTTAACTACCATATGAGGCCTGTGATTATTGTCATTTTGGACATTTCCAAATATTTTGATAGGTGCAGTTAGTCTCTAATATCAAATGCTCTCTGGGGTTTTGGTTTCAACCAAAATTTTATCACATGGTTCACTAGTTATATTACAATTCTGATGTGGAATACCAATGGAGGTTCTGATCCATCTTCTCAATCACCAAGGGAATACAATTTCACCTGATCAGTCCCTTTCTGTTCATACTATTGGGAAAAATACAAAGTAATGGATAAAGATGATAAGAGCAGAAGGAATATTAGTAACCTCCCAATAATTGATGAAGGGGAGAGATATTGCACACTCTTCTCTTCACAACTCCTTATTCTTCAAGAAATCAGCTAGATCCATCAGCTTGTTAACACCTACCAACTTGTCTCTTGCTAGTGGATCAATATAAACAAACCACATGTAATATTCTTAAACATCCCCACTTCAAGTAAGAGGGCTATTTGTGATATACTTGGATTTCATGAAGGTTTATCCTCCATGAAGTTTCTGGGTTTCCTACAACATCTAGAATACAACAAGGGCCTATGGGACATGACAATAGGGAAATTGAATTGTATTTAATCTCGTTGGGCAAATAGATGGATAATGTAAGTAGAGAGAACTTGATGAAACACACACTTATACTGAGAGGGGGGGTGAATCAGTATAAATAAAAAACTTTACTTTCCACAAGTTAAATAATCACATCAATATTTTTTCAAACTTAAAACATTCATAGCAATTACCATACATGCAAGACCTAGCAAGTAAGCACACACATAAGAGACACATGATTTTATGTGGAAACCCTTACGGGAGAAAACCATGGCAAAATATTGCTGTATTAATCTTCTTACAAATTTCGTAGGCACCAACCCACTGGAGACTCCAATCCCCACCACTGAGCACCAACCCAACAAGAGACACCAATCTCTTCCAATAGGAGGCTCCAACCTCTTGATCTCCTCAAATAGGAGGCTCCAACCTCCACAAGAACAATATAATAATTTTATTTGCAACTTCTTAGATCTGTCCTCTCCACTGCTCACAAATCTGCCATACTTCCACTCATAAATCTGCAATATAGTCTTCAATAATTCTGTTTATAAAGATGCCATGATCTTGCTTTATTTTTTTCCTTTTCTCACAAAATTGCTGCTATAAATCTGCTCACATGTCTCATAGATCTGCTCAAATAGCTTTTTATCTCTACTCTTCATGTAAATAATATTCCTTGAATTGATTGATTGAAATCCTTTCACAATCCTCTATTTATACTTGCCAATCATGCCTCTTCACCCAAGGGAGGTGACTTCTCTAAAAGGGTTGGCCCTTTTAGCATAAATAATAGTTATTTATTTATTTTTTCTTTCCCCAAGGTGTGCGCACCTTTCTAGGGGGTTGGCCCAATAAAATAAATTTATTTTGATTTGATTTCCCAATATGGGGCGACACCATAGAGGGTCGGCCTCATGAATGATAAAATATTTATTTTTATTTCCATTTATTATCTTCAACACTCCAAAGGGGGCGATCAATAGAAGTGAAAGTTAAGCTTATTTGGGGCCACTAATATCACCATGATGCCTTTGACATCAATGACAATATTTTTCCAACAATCTCCCCTTTTGTCATTGATGGCAACCTTGCAAAGAAATAATGTTGAAATGCAACATGATCATACTTCTCCCCCTGACTGAAATGCTCCCCTTGATTGACATGCTCCCCTTTACTCTACTTCTCCCCCTTTGACATCAATGGCAAAGGTGTCTTGAGGTTGAGAGATAATGTAGTGAATAACTTCCCCTGAATACATGCTTCTTTTGAAGCATTTAGTGACTAGATGAGAGTGATAATACTCCCAATTTCTCCCTCAAGTACTCAAAAGTCTCTTTTGGTAATGGCTTCATGAGAATGTCTGCAATCTGTTCCTTTGTAGCAACATACTCCAAATTCACCTGTTGATAAACCACTTGCTCTCTTAGGAAATGGTATTTGATCCGAATATGCTTCGTCCTAGAGTGCATAACAAGATTCTTCAAGATGCTGATTGCACTTGTATTATCACAAAATATGGAAATGGGATGCTCATACTCAACCTTTATGTCCTTCAAGGTTTGCTTCATCCAAAGGACTTGAGTGCAACAAGAATTTGCTGCAATATATTTTGCTTCCACTGTAGATAAAGAGACCAACTCTTGTTTCTTACTTAACTATGATACAAGATTGTGGCCGAGAAAGAATGCATCTTCACTTGTGCTTTTTCTATCATTAATACTGCTAGCCCAATCCGCATCTGTGTATGTTGTGAGGGTGAAATCTTCACCGCTTTGGTACCACAACCCGAATTCCATAGTGCCCTTTAGATACTTGAATATTCTCTTCACTGCTTGCACATGTGTTTCCTTTTGTGTTGCTTGAAACCTTGCTACCAAACCAACAGTTTGCATAATGTTAGGTCTTGTTGCTATCACATATAAAAAAACTTCCAATCATGGACTTGTATAGACTTTGGTTCACCTCAAGAAATTCATCATCCTTGCTCAATTTGCAGCCTGTAACCATGGGAGTACTCACTAGATTGCAGTCCTCCATCTTAAATTTCTTCAACATTTCTTTAATATACTTGGCTTGTAAAATGAATATCCCCTTATTTGATTGGGAAATTTGTAACCTGAGAAAGAAAGACAACTCACCAAGCATAGACATTTCAAAATCCTTTTGCATGTTCATTGCAAACTCCTGACACATCTTATCATTGCCTCCTCCAAAAATAATGTCATCCACATAAACTAAAACAATCAATTGATGATCACCTTTAGTTTTAATGTATAGATTGTTGCCAGCAATACCATTTTTGAAACCCTGTTGTTGTAGATACTTGTCCAATCTTGAGTACCAAGCCTCGCGGGCTTGTTTCAGCCCACAAAGTGCCTTCTTTAGCCTACATACATAGTCCTCATTCTCTGATAGGAGAAAACCTTATGGCTGTTCAATATACACTTCTTCCTCCAAGTTTCCATTAAGAAAAGCTGACTTGACATCCATTTGATAGACTTTGAAATTCTTGAAACAAGCGAATGTTAAGAACATCCTTATAGCCTCCATACGAGCAATAGGGGCAAAATTTTCTTCGAAATCAATTCCTTCGACTTGAGCATATCTCTTGCATACTAATCTTGCCTTGTTACTCACAACATGGCCATCCTCATTCAACTTGTTTCTAAATACCCACTTAGTTCCAATCACATTTTTATCCTTAGGTCTTGGGACAAGTTCCCAAGTTTCTCAGAATGTCCCTCCTAGCCTCCTGAAAGCAAAGGGGATCACCTTTAGCCTATTCCAGAGTCCCTGTAGGCTAAGTGGTTCTAATAAGGGGACTCAGTTCCAGTTTTTGGGTGTTGGGTTTGCAGTTTCCAGGGAGACTTTCTATTTTTAGCAAGGCTAGAATGGTGCTCACTATCTACAGTGAGTCTTGTTGCATATCAATATTTCTCCAATTTGAGCTTTTGGGATGTCACTTGCTATTTTTAGTACTTACTAAAAATAATAAGTCTATTTTGGGTAATTGGACCAGGTCAGGCTTGTCTCAGCAGCACATTTTCTGTTGGTATAAGGTTGCTAAGGTTTAATCATTTTAATATTTGATTTGAGCTTCAAAAAGTGGGCTATTATAAAGTAACTTTCTTTTTTTCGTTGAGGGTCCTAAGGGGACATAAAAGTACCTTGGGCGCCTAGTGCATTGACTTAAGTTGTTTTTAAAGCATCTAAAACACTTTTGAAGGCTAGATAAGGTGTGGACGCCCAAGCAAGGAGATGAAGTGAAAATTAAAATAATAAGCTAATGTTTTGAGTGAAATTTGATTTAATTCAAAAAGCAATTGTTGTGAAGGCGTGGGTTTTGGGGTTTATGACTTTGGTAGCCCTAATTTGGAGAAGCAACTCTTAAAAGTTCATTTTTCAAGCTCATTTCTGCATGGATGCTTTGACGACTTACAAAGGTGCTGCTGGTTTGTTACCAAAAGGTCTAAGAATGGGATTGAGGACGAAAACCCTCAATATCTAAGGCTAGTTTTGGCAGTGCAAGACCTGCTCAAGCTGGTGTATGGTGGTTTCAATCAGGAATCACATCTGGGCGAAAAAATGAAGATTTTCCAGTTCTTTTGAGGAGTTTTTTGTTTGGTTTTTGGTGTGGGTTTGCTTAGAATCGTTTGGTGTGTTTGTTGGTGTGTTTCTAATCAATTTCTGGGCACTGTTTTTCTGGACCTGAACTCACCTTTTTGTTCATAGCTCAGAAATGGAATGAGAATTCAAGATGGGTATTGTATCAAAGAATGACTTTCTTCATGGTGGTTCTAAAGAGTAGTAGAATGCATTTTTTGAGTGAGATTTGGATTTTATAGAGAAGATCAAACTTCTTCAAGGGGGACAGCCTTGCTGGTGAAGAATCTCAGTTTTCAACTCGCTGGTAATGGCTGTTTCTGATCGCCATTGAGGTCTGATTACAAAGCTTTCTGATGTGGACAATCAAGGAGAATAAAGGGAAATTTCTTGATGCTGTTCGATGACCTTGGGAAGCTTAAGTTTGCTGATATGCTACTTTGATCTAGGTTTGAAAGTCTTCTTAAATTTCTGATATTAATGGATGTCTAATCTGCACTTCTTGTTATTAAAAATCTGAATATTGAAGGGAATGAATGTTATTTTCCTAGCGAGTTTCTTGTATGTTTCCTTTGCAAACTGTTATATGTCTTTTGGCATCTTTATATCATGAAAGGCATGTGAGAAAATTCAAACAAACAAATCAGAAGCAAAACCAAAACCTTCATACAGCAGTTGGAGAGAATCAAAAAACAAAAAAAAATATTTGGGGGTCCTATATTACAGTTTCATGCTTCTTGATTTGATCCAACTCTTCTTCCAAAGTGTTTATCCGATGCTTGTCTCCACTTGCTTCTATAAAATTCTTCGGTTCCATTTTAGATAGTAAACACAAGTTTGCATGTTCAGATGAATTGGCTACTCTCCTCCTTGTTTGAATTTTGTATCTCTGTCACCAATAATCAGATTTTCTGGATGATTATTTTGAACAAATATGGATGGAGTCTTGGGTGGTGCTCTTGATGGAGTTTTTGGATTTCTTTGTTCAACTTCTCCATTTTCAACTTCTTCCTCTACTTCTTTGATACTATCTTCTTGATGATCAACTTCTTGTACTATTTCCTTTTGATGCCTTTCTTCATCAACTCTCACATTTGCACTTTCAACAATTTTGTGCAATCTTTTGTTATAGCACTTATAGGCTTTTCTTCTCATACAATATCCAAGGAAGATACCCTCATCACACCCGGAATCAAACTTTCCCAAGTCTTTGTCATCTCGCCAAATATAACGTTCACTTCCAAAAAGTTTAAAATTCTTCACTGATGCAGGCCTTCCCTTCCAAAGTTCATATGGTGTTTTGTTAGTGTTCTCCTTGATTTGTTCTCAGTTTAGAACGTAGACTGCCGTATGCACTGCTTCTTTCCAGAAGGTGTCAATAAGCTTGGACTCATTGAACATTGCTCTTGCCTCTCCTTGGACTGTTCTATTTTTCCTCTCAACAACTCCATTTTGTTGTGGAGTTCTTGCTATTGAATATTGTCTTCTTATTTCGTGTTGTTCACAGAATTCTTCAAACTCATTTGAGGTGAATTTTCCTCCTCTATCAGATCTTAGGCATTTGATTCTCAAACCGGTTTCATTCTCTACTAAAGCTTTGAATGTCTTAAACTTCTCAAGAGATTCTGATTTTTCTTTTATAAAGGTAATCCAAGTCATCCTAGAATAATCATCTATTAATAACATGAAGTAGCTCTCACCTTGTAAGCTTTTTGACCTTGTTGGCCCACATAAGTTAGTCTGTATGAGTTCCAAAAGCTTTGATGTAGAGTACTCCTTTGACTTGAAACTCGACCTTGTTTGCTTTCCACACTAGCATTGTTTGCAGATTTTTACTAAACGGATTTGCTATCCTTGGCATGTCCCTTACAACTTGTCTAATCTTCACAATGTTATCAAAGTTTAAATGTCCCATCTATTTGTCCCACAACCGGCTCTCATCTTCTTGTGCCATGCAACACTTTTCTTCTTTGACTTCACTAAGAGTATAGAGGTTGTTTGCAGTCCTATTAGCATCTCCAACAACTTTCCTTGTTCTTGTTTTTTTGATTTCACAACCACTTGGATGAAATGTGAGGGTGTTCCTTTGATCACACAATTGACTCCCACTTAGACGATTTTACTTCAACCCTTCGACATATAATACATTTTCAGTCTTTGTCTTTCCATTGTTGAAACTAAGAGTACCTTTTCCTGTAAGCCTTGCTGTAACATTGTCTCCAAACTTTATAGTGCCTCCATTTATTTCCTTCAAAGTGAGGAACTTGCTTTTATCCCTTGTCATGTGTCTTGAACAACCATTGTCAATGTACCGCTGATTTTCTTCATTTTGCACATGGAAGGCTGCTTGTACTAGCTTGGATTTTTCCTTCATTTCAAGCTCCTTCTTCCAAACTTCTGTAGATTCCTCTTTTGACTTGTCAAGGACATCCTCCTTGTTTTGTTTTGGAGGTTCAACAAAGTCACTTCTACAAGAACGCATTGTATGACCAAAATTCTTGCACTTGTAGCACATGATGTTATAGTCCATTAGAGGAGCAGATGGATTATAGTTTCTCTTTAGGAATCCCAAATCCCTCTTTTCATGAGCTCTACAATCTATTGCCTTATGACCAAACTTATTGCAAAAGAAACAGAAGCCATAAAATGAATGTTGAAACTTATTCATTTGTGCTTGCCTTTGAGGGAATGGTCTCTCAAAACCTTCATTGTTTCCTTTGTGAGGAATTTTATTTTTCTGAGTAATAGAACTCTCTCTCTTCTTTAAACTATCACCATTGATGGAGATTTTTGAGCACATTTGCATAACTTTCAGACATTTCTTTATTTGTCTTTTTGGTAACTTTGTAGCCTTAGATCCTGGACCTTCTTTGATTGTCTTTTGTTTTTCTTCAAAACCAAGACTTGTCTTCATAAATGGAGATCTTTGGGAGTTATAATATCTTCTAGAATTTCGGAGCTCTTTCTGAACTTCATGCTCCGATTTAATTGATTATTTGATTTTTCCAACTCCTTAAGGAAACAACTTCAAGCTCCAACTTCTCACACTCCAATTCCTTTGTCTTCAGCTGATCTCTTATCACTTCTTCAATTCGTTTTGCTTCATATATATTTTTAAGCTTATCCCACATGTCCTTAGCCAATTTGCAATGCATAACCTTCACAAACTCTAATTCGGATAATCCACACAAGATTGCATTTTTGGCTTTGGCATTGTTCTTGCTTGCCTTCTTTTCGGCTTGATCTGTTAATGGGGTTGTAGGAGGAGTATAACCAACTTTGATGAATCTCAAAATATCATACCCAAGAGCATTCAAATAAGTCTCCATTCTTATGCTCCAAAAAGCATAATTAGACCCATCAAATAGTGGTGCCCCATTTGAGGAGAATCCATATCCTTTGGCCATGTGTGCTACCAAGATCTACCTTCAAATGGTTAGGCTACCTCCAAAGGAACCCGCTTTGACACCAATTGATGAAACATACTTATTGAGAGGGGGGTGAATAAGTATGAATCAAAAACTTTACTTTCCACAACTTAAATTATCACAAAAATATTACTTCAAACTTAAACATTCATGACAATTACAGTACATTCAAGATCTAGCAAGTAAGCACACACATAAGAGACACTTGATTTTACGTGGAAACCCTTACAAGGGAAAACCATGAAAAAATATAGTTTGTATTAATCTTCTTACAAATTTCGTATGCACCAACCCACTGGAGACTCCAATCCCCACCATTGAGCTCCAACCCAGCAAGAGACACCAATCTCTTCCAAGAAGAGGCTCCAATCTCTCGATCTCCACAAATAGGATACTCCAACCTCCACAAGAACTATATAATAATTTTATTTGCAACTCCTTAGATCTGCCCTCTCAACCACTCACAAATTTGCCATACATCCACTAATAAATTTGCAATATAGTCTTCAATAATTCTGTTCATAAAGACGCCATGATCTTGCTTTATTTTTTCTCTTCTCCTCACAAAATTGCTGCTATAAATCTACTCACATGTCTCATAGATCTGCTCAAACAGCTTTATATTTCTGCTCTTCATGTAAATAATATTCCTTGAATTGATTGATTCGAAACGCTTTCACAATCCTCTATTTATACTTGCTAATCATGTCTCTTCACCCAAGGGAGGTGGCTTCTCCAAAAGGGTCAGCCCTCTTAGCATAAATAATATTTATTTATTTTTTATTTCTTTCCCCAAGGTGAGTGCACCTCTCTAGGGGGTTGGCACAATAAAATAAATTTATTTTAATTTGATTTCCCAAAATGGGGCGACACCATAAAGAGGGTCAGCCTCATGAATGATAAAATATTTATTCTTATTTCCATTTATTATCTTCGACACTCCAAAGGGGGTGATCAATGTATGAGAAAGTTTATTTGGGGCCACTAATATCACCACGATGCCTTTGACATCAATGACAATATTTTTCCAACAGAGCTTGGCTCTTGTAGTTAGTCCTTCAATATGTTCCCATTTATATTCTAACTCTTTTTCCCATTGCAAAGCAAATAGTAGCAACTATCATGACTACCCAATGGGATTTTCTTGGAAAGAGCATAGGGAAACTTTAAGCATTCATTGATGACTTAGAAACTAATACATACAGTCAAACAAGTAGAAGGATTCAATATAAGAAATATGACGCTCTTTAACTCTGCCTTGGAAATGAAAAATGCTTGAAGGTTTTTGAATGCTCACTCTCTATGTAGCACCATCATTCAAAGAAATTGCTTGCCAACCCAAATTCTGGCATTCTAGCAGCTTATTTCCATCAACTTATTTTCAGTATCACCAAGCTTATCCAAATTGGGATTGATTGTATAAAAAAAAAGCTTAAGTTCAAGTTTGGTGGTGGTAAAAGAGTTAATGTTTGGAAGACAAGTGAAATGTAGATCCCCCACTTGTCATGCTTCACTTAACTAAACTTCAAAATGCTTTTAAGCATGGTTCTCAATCTCAACTTGGAGAGTACTCGACAAAACTCAACACCTCAAAAAACACTTAAATTTTTGAAAAAAAATGATTTTATTGAAAAAAAATAAATTTATGCAAAGTATAACTACAAGGTGTATCAAAGGAGTTTGGTCTAGGGGCAGCACTCATGGCACATTCCCTATTGTGATATAGGGTGGGGTCGAGGGGTGGAGCCCCCAACACCAAGCCCAAATGAAGACCTTCAAAACCACACAAACCTTCATGGTGCACACCATTTTCATAATTTTTTAAAAGGAAAAACCAATGGTTATAAAGCCAAAAAATAGAGTTTTTGCTGTGCCTAACCCACTTTTTTCCCTCAATTTTGACATGTTGCTAGTGCCACAAATTAAATGGAAAAACTCATCCAAAACTCGGAAAAAAACTTGGCGAGTAAACCTTCCCAAAACATACAGAGAACAAGAAAAGGGCGAGTACTCGATGTCTTGTAGAGTATGTAAACTATGCTTTTAAGAGTGAAGGGGTATAACTATCTCAACTATTCTAATAGGGAATTTAAATATCACCACTCCATATGGATCACAATCTAATTCATAGGGTGGTAAATCCCAACAAGAGAAAATTTCCCAGCTACCACAGTACTTGACCTCACATCCTATTTTGCCACACAAAAAAGGGCTAAATGGTATGGCCTCAAAATGCCATAAGAGAATGCATAGTGGTGCCATATGATTTGAACCCATAAGCAAACACAAGGTACAATTGGATGAGAATGTGGATGGGAAAAATTTGGCATACAATAATATTTTTTCTTTGGATACTTATGTATTGAAACATACAAAACAATATTCAAATGAGGGGATGGATTGGGCCTGATATATGTTTGAAAGGTCAACAAAATAATGAGAGCATTGAACACCTCTTCTTTCATTTACCTCATTCAAAATTAATATGGACATAAAATTGTTTGCTGGCGATATACTATCCTTTGATAAGATTGCATTCACAATACATAGATGGAAGGGTTTGAAACTGATTGGAAAATCCTACACCATATGCACAATCTTGTCTTGGGATTCATTCTTTGTTAAGAGTGGAGATAATGAAATATTGAATTATTTGAAAGTCAATCAAATGCTGTGACTCAAACAATTAGACAGATTAAATCATAGATCAAGAGAATAATAATGATTCACCACTCAAATTCAATAGAATGGTTTGATTTGGCGATTATGGTAGATTGCCAATTGGTAGAGAAGTGGAACATTCTTTTCTATTGCAAATTTCCAATTGATCTGAGAGGGAAAAGATTTTGAGTGAATTTTCTCTTCCAATTGATTATTGTAGGATCAATTTATGTCATGTCCCGTTTTTGGAATTAAAATATTTGGGAGACTTGTAGCCTATTTCTTATTTCCTGTAGGCTAATGGCTAAAGTTGGGGAAATAATTTAATAATACTATTTTAAGTTGTCCCAATAATTTTAATTTATAGCATTGTAAGAAAGGACAAATTATCTATCTATTATTATTTTATTAATGTAGGCCTAGTGTAATGTATTATTAAAAGTGTTTTTGAACACCTTTGGAAGGATTAGCAAGCAGGAAAAGAAAACTCAAATTAAAAGGGCGAATATAAAGAGAAGAGTTTGGCACAAAAAAGAGCATCCATTGTTATTGTTATCAAACCTTGTTTATAAAGCTTGAGCATTTTTGTTCATCTACACACCCAAGGACAAAACCTATGTTACTGGGGCCAGCGTCCCACCTTTAAAACCCACGTCCACGGAGTCCACTTGCGTCCGGGGCGAGACATAAGAAGGGCGTCCCCACGCGTCCCGAAAATGCAAATTTCTTGAGGCCGCGGAAGCGTCCACGAATCCCCTATAGGAAAGGGGCCGGATTAAGAGGAGCATATTGCCAGTTCCACAATACCCAAAATGCCCTAACCCGTCCCAGAAGTATTTTGGAAGTCAAAAATATTAAAAAACAATAAAAAAATGAATTTTTTTAGGCTTATTCTATCACGCGGGGCCCACCATAGTTTAATATTTTAATTTTTGCTAAAGTCTAAAAAAGACTAAAGTCTGAAGGCAAATATTAAATTTAAATCTTATGTTAGTGATTTTATCAGGCATTTTGTTTCTTATGGGCTCTTTCATTTCTCACCAAAAATACTCATGCACAACAAGGAAGCTCAACGCACAGCAGGGACAGAGCTTTTGGGTGAGGCGCGACCATCTCAGGCTTCAACAACGACCATCTCATGCACAACAAGCCGCGTCTCAGGCTTCAGCCACTCCATGCGAAAATCTGAGGGAGCTTCTGCTAGTCGACGCACATCTACAACAGGTTTTGATTGAGCTTAAATCTTTAGCTTGAGCTTAGAAATTAATAAATTTAAAATTTATTTTGTTTTTCAGTTTTACTTTTCATTGTTTCAATCTCTTTTTAATTTTTTTTTAAGTTTTAGAATTTGAAGTTGAACCCTTTCATTCTTGTGTAATCTGAGCAAAAAAATAAAAAACCCCTATGGCTATTTTTTAATTTTATGCTCAAAATAACATAGAATGTAAGTTTTTTTTTAAATGAAATTATTAAACCCTTGCATTCTCTGTTATTTTGAGCATAAAATTAAAAAATAGCCATAGGGCTTTTTTAATTTTATGCTCAGAATAAGAGAGAATGCAAGGGTTTAAAGTTTAAACTTTTAAAGTGTTAAACATTAATAATTTATTATTTTAATATTTAGTTTTACAAATTTTCATTTTTCAGGCTTTCAACAAAAAAAAAAGCATCCAAAATGAGCAGCAACAACAATAGTGGTAGTGACCATGAGACTGAGATTAGTGATAGTGAAAATGAAGCTGTAGAAATGCCACATAACCCTTCTTCTACCTCTGAAATTCCAACCCATGCTTCTTCAGACCATTTTGCATGCCCTATACCCACTCTTCAAAGGTTTGCAAAAGGCCCTTTCAACAAGAAGAAACCATTGCGTCAGTTTGCCACAGATGTGACCACCAACAAGAAGAAAATTTCAGGGGGCAGCAGGAAATGGTTTTGTCATGTTTGTAAAACTGAATACCATGGGAGCTATACTAGAATTAGAGGCCATCTAGTGGGTGACTGTGGAAAGGGTGTTAGAGTTTGTACAGCAATAACATTGGAGCAACAACTTCTATTTGCAAAGTTGGCTGGAGTAAGTGAGGACCAAATGATTACCATTCAAAACAAAAAACGGTCATTAGCTGATTTGCAAGCCTCTTCCAATGTATCAGTTGGAGAGAGTTGTGATAGAGGGAAGAGGAAAGCAAGTGAGAAAGTTTCAGTCATGGGGTTAATGAATGTGCAAAAACGTGAGCAAGTTGATGATGCAGTGGCCAAATTCTTTTATGCACATGCTCTTCCATTTCATTTGGCAAGGTCACCTTATTTCAAAACAATGGTGAGAGAAATATTGGCAGTAGGATCCTCTTATGCCCCCCTGGAGAATATAGATTGCGTACCTCCCTCCTTGACAAACAATATTCAAAAGCTACCATGATGATGGAGGAGATGAGGCAAACATGGATTAGGACCGGTTGTTCCATTGTTGTGGATGGGTGGAGTGATATTCGACATAGGCCACTTATTAATGTTATTGTTACATGCCCTGCTGGTTCATACTTTCTTCGAGCCATTGATTGTTCTGGGAAGCTTAAGGATGCTGATTTTCAGTTTGGCATTTTGAGGGAGGCCATAGAGGAGGTTGGGCCTTCTAATGTTGTGCAAGTTGTGACAGATTCAACTCGTGTTTGTAAGCTAGCTGGTTTGATGATTGAGAGTGCTTACAAACATATTTTCTGGACTCCATGTTGCGTACATGCTTTGAATAATGCTTTGAAAGACATTGGCAAAATAGATTGGGTGAAGGCAGCTGTTTTAGAGGCTAGAAACATACAAATGTTTGTATGCAACCATCAAACTTCACTTGCACTATTTCGATCTTATTCAAAGAAAGAATTCCTCAAACCAGTTGAGACTAGGTATGCTAGCTACTATATTTTGTTGGAGAGGATGTTGGAGGTCCAAGATGCTCTACAAGCCATGGTTGTTTGTGTAGAATGGAAAAGGTGGACTCTATCGAAGACAAGTGAAGGCAAGGAAGTGAGAGATAGAGTACTCAATGAAACTTGGTGGGCCAATATCAAGTAAGAAATCTGAAAATTTAAATTGTTTTTGAATTTGTTACACTTACACTTTGTCTCACTTTAGTCTTTGTATTTTAAAAGTTCTAATTTTTAATTTGTTTTTTTGTAGGTATATTTGCTCTTTTATATCACCAGCTGTTGCAGTAATTCGGTATGCAGATACAGACTCTCCTAGCTTGGGAGAGATATATGAGACTTTTGATAGCATGCTTGACCAAATGAAGCAAGCTATTCGTAAAAATGATCTTGAGATGAGTTTTTATGAGGACCATATTAGGCCTATTGTGACAAAGAGGTGGAACACAATGAATACCCCTCTTCATATGCTTGCCTATGCTCTTAATCCAAAGTGGTATGTACCTAGACCTGGCCGAATGCTTCCTTCTGAGGATGATGAGGTGATAGAGGGGCTTACAACAGCCCTTCGTAAAATGTATACTAGCGAGGAGGCAACCATTCTTAGAGAGCAGTGGCTTATGTTTTCTGATCTTCAGGGTCCTACATTCAGCAAACCAGAGGCTAGGACGGATAGGGCCACCATTGCACAGAACAACCCCATTGGATGGTGGAAATTCCATGGGAAGGACACACCTGATTTGAAACAACTTGCCATTCGTTTGCTCTCACAGATTGCTAGTTCCTCTGCTGCAGAGAGGAATTGGTCCACCTATGGCTTCATTCACTCCATTAAGAGAAACAGGCTTACTTCAAAACGAGCTGAGAAATTAGTTGCAGTTCACAGTGCCTTGAGACTTCAGGACCGACAAACTACTGAGTATTGGCAGACTCCAGCAGCACGATGGGATGTTGATCCTGAGGATGTTAGGCAAATTGATGAGGAGGAGACGCAATCAGGATTGGTCGGGCTACCATTGGATGATCCACTCTTGCCAGAGGATGATAGTGACTTAGATAGTTCTGAGTCTTTGGATATTCATAGCCCGAATGAGGCTTAATTTCATAGACTTTTGTATTTAATATTTTGATTTTCATGTTTGAACTTTGAGACTTCTGGATACATGTTTGAGACATTTGGATATTGATAGACCATGGTTTTATTAATGTTTGATACTGCTGTGATAAATTTTATAATGCTTTAATGACATGTCTTATGCTATTATAGTACTACTCTCGCGATTTACTTACATATTGATATTGTTGTTATCAATTATTAATGTATTGACATATCTATCTCTCTTTCCCTCTCTCTCTCTAATATATTAATTAATTTTGAAAAAATCATATATATATATATATATGTATTTTGTATGTAGAGTAGATCCCCTAAAATTTACTTGCAAAAGCGTCCATTAAACCGTCCCTAAGTCACGGAGTCAGAATAGAATTTATGGAACATAGCTTGAAAATTGAAAAATTTTCCAAAGTTGTTGAGAATCATCAACCAAGCTAATGCAAATTGCTGAAAATTGAAAAAGATGACCCCCTTCTTCTGATAATTGATGCCCTGGAAAAAGAAAGCATGAAAAAGGAAGCCTCTGTGTGAGCTGATCTGGAAAATATAAAGAACTCTGAAAAATCTCCAAGATTTAGCCTTCAAATCTTTGATGAAGAAAAATTTTATGTTTCTCCTCTCTTGCCTTGGACGCCACCTACAAAAATTGTGAAGAATGAATGCAAAGGCATCCTTAAATAGATTTTGAGGAAGAAAAACACTTTTATTCTCTAGCTTTAAATCCTTTGAAGCCAATCCTGATCAGATTCATCAAATGTGGATGTTATTTGAATGATGCATGATGAAAACTGAAAAAAATTCTAAGGCATTGAGCCTTGGGTGCCCTTCTTGACTAGGAGCGCTTTTCCTTAGCAGACTTAGCCAATTTTCTGACATTTTCAACTTTTTGCTTGATTTTGACCTCCGTTTGATCCTCGATTTCGGGCGTTCAGTGAATCCAGTGAACTAGCTAATGATCTCATTGCAAAGCCTGATCGAATCTAGAAAGATTGTCCTGGAGACTGCAACCTCGGAAAACTGAATCTGGGGCCTCAAAATCTTGGGCGCCCCTGGCTAACTAGGGCGCCCATGGCTCCTAGTGTCAGCCATTTTTTATGTTCTTCAACTTTACATTGCTTTTTGATTCTTTGGATGAATTTGCAATTCCATGAGCTAGACTAACATGATGAACTGCATGTCAAATTCGTTGGATAGCTTGACAAATTCTAAGGAGAGTCTTCTAGAGGCTATATCTTTTGAAAACTAAATTTGGGGCCTCAAATCCTTGGGTGCCCTTGGCTAGCTGGGGCGCCCAACTCTCCCAGTGTTAGAATATTTCTTGAGATTTTCATCTTTGTTTTTGACTTTTTTCCATTTCACACAATTTCATCCCTTCATTCCATCTTCGATATCTGGTGATTGACAACTCTGATGAATTTTCCGATGATTCTGTTGAAGAGTTGCTTCAAATCTAAAGATAATCTGTTGGAGGTGTCAAACCCTAATTCAATCATTTGAGTGCCTGAAAGCTTGGACACCCCTGGCTACCTAGGGCGCCTAGCATCTCCAGACTTAACCATTTTTTTAAGCATTTTCAACCTTCAGACTTTGTACCTCGTGTTGTGTCCTCCGTTTGATTTGAATTTTCCAACAGCTGATGAGTCTAATGATCAGACTAGGGTATACACTAGATAGCTGGCAAAATTTCGGAGACAATCAACATATTTGCAAACCCTAATCACTGAATTAGGTTCTCCAAAAGGTTGGGCGCTCCTAGCTACTTGGGGCACACAGAGTTCGCAGACTTAGTTTATTTTTTGATATTTTCATGGTTTGCAATTTGCCACTTCGTCAAGACTCCTCCGACCGATCTAAGATTCCAACTGACTAGTTGATCTGATGAACCTATTGCTAGATTCATTAAGGAGCCAGAAGAATTGTGAACAAAACATTTTGAATGCCAAAAGCCTAACTCCATTATTTGATACCTTGAAATCATGGGCGCCCTTGGCTAGCTGGGGTGCCCAGAGTCTCCAGAGATAGTTTTTATTTCACATTTTTCACTTTCTCCCTCGTTCCTCGTTCACCACTTCATGCTTCAACTATCGGGATGGAAAAATGGCTAAGGCACAGAATCCTGGGTGCCTAGATTGAGCTGGGGCACTTGAACTTTCCAGGCTTGGTCAATTTTTTGCAATTTTCAAGAATTCACAACATCCCTCCTTCGTTCTCCTTCCTCGATCATTTGTTGCAGTTTCTTGATCTGTGCAATGCTTGAGACTCTGAATCTGACACCTGGCAGTTGAGTAACCTCCATTAATGACCTTGGAGCTCCTGAAAAAGCTACTAAAAAAGCAAAATAGACCTAGTAGGGCAAAATTGATCTTTTGATGATTCTGACTAGCCAGCCTAACGAGGAAGTATTTTAAGCCAATCAAAATCAGTTTGAACCTTGGAAGCCAAACTTTCTATTTTTAGAAAATTTTGCCAACATTTGTTTGAGAAAAACCCAGAAAAAAAATTCTATTTTTAGAAAGTTTCTAAAAAGAGATATTTTCCTAAAATTTAGGGCCGAAAAACTAAGATCTAGGTTTTGTAGACTAGGTCACTCTAAGCAGACCTAGATTGTCAGATTTTGGAAATTTTGAGTTTTTGACCCTCATGCAAGACATGCAAATTCCCAATTTTGACCTTTTTGACAGTTTTTAACACAAGACTTTGACTATTTCTTCAAAATGCCTAAGTGTAGAAAAAAATTTAATTTGGGGTACAACATTCACCATTAAGCAACACTAGGATAATCCATGTACCTAAACCAGCCCTTGGGCATGTGTTATCAAAGAACATGATCCACAAAGCATTCATATCATTTGCAAGAGTAGAAGGAAGAGGAGACCCAACATCTCCCCGATTTTGTCCATCACAAAATCCAATGAAGTGGTTAGGATCAACATCTACATATAGGACTTCATTGGTGAGATTGTATTTGTCCTCAATGATATACATCATTCTCTTTTATGTGCATAACTTACTTCTTCTCCATGCGATGGAATAGTAGCATATAACAAATCCATTTGTATATTACCTCCAATCAAGGCTACCCATTTTCTAGACGGCAACATACCTCGTTTGGTTGAATAATCAACAATGTAAGGAACAAGCTCATTTAGCCATGCAACAAGCTACACTTCCACGTTTACAATTCCCAAAACATTTACTTATCTAGAATCCATGGAAAAATATTTGCCATAAGACTTGGACACTTGCAGACATAGATCATTCATGACCTAAAGGGGCATATTATTTGAAGCTTTGGAGTCCAACATGCAGTTGTTAACTAACCACCCATTAATCAACAACATTGTATAGAATGGGTCAACATTGATTTGGTTAATGC
>VDFB02025081.1:0-26522 GCA_007258455.2 Sequoia sempervirens
CAATACAACCCTTCAATCTACAGCTGTTGATGATGTTATGCCTCTGTAAACCAAATCCAATCTGCAACAACACCATCAAAAACTCTTCCTGGAGATATGCTCTTTCCTCTCTTCTCTTCTCATGTATTCTGGAAAAAAACTTCTTCAAACTTTCATCAATGAAAATGGATTTTTTGTTGCATAAATCCCCTTGTCATAAAATTAATTACAAATACTCTATTTTTCCTTTTCCCATATAGAAATACTCCATGATGATTTTTCATATTCAACCCCTCAAAAATCAATTAAAACAATTAAAACATCCATTACCTGCAACCCACTAAAGATAGGAATTTCAGTTTTTTTTTCTCCCTCTCTTTTTGACTCCCAAAAAAGAAAAAAGAAAAAAGCAGGCCTGGGTGACCACTTCCTCAGTCCCTATTATTTAGGAATCATAATTTAGTACTTTTGAAGCTCCGTAAATTAAATCCCAATGCCTCATATTTTCTCTCAAATATTTTGCAATTAAATGTTTTTTAAAACTACTTTTTTTCTGCTTTTTCACCCCACTAGTCAACTTCAATGTGCAAAAGAGGATTTTTAATGAAAATTTTTAATTATTTGAAGATAAATAATTTGTCACCCCTCAACATTAAATTCAAACAAAAATTATTCCACTTTAAAAATCTAAAATTGCACAAATAAAAAATTCAACCCTTTTTGTTGCTACAGGATTGCAAGCTACCATGGATGCTCCTATATCAGACACCCATGCCCATAGTAGAAGAAAAGTGATCTAATCACTTTCCAAGAAGATATCCAAGATGAGTAATTTCAGCTTCAGACAACCAAGAAGCATCTTCAACAAGCCTCCCAATCTATTTTACCAAGTAATCCATGTATTGCTTTCTCCTAGTGCTCTTACTCACCCTACGATCAATAATAGTTTCAATATGCTCTTTTCCTAAACTTCATGCTGATGTTTGTTGCTGCACATATATTACACCTTCATCATTTTCAGACTCATGAAACATGGATAGATCAGAAATATTGAAAACTCGAGAAATATTCAATTCACTTGGCAATTCTACTTCATAAGCATTACCCGATTCATGTTTTTTCACAATCCAGTTTAAGGCCCAATCTTCCTCATTTTCAACTTGTTGTAAGTTCCCACTAGAAACCTCTATTTTCTCAAAAAAACCATCACCTCATCACCAATTTGGAACTCTTTGTATCTCCTCTTCAAATTAGCATGAGTTTTGTACTAAAATTTCATTTTATGAATGCTCTCTCTTACCTCTTCATGTAGTCTCTTCATGTGTTCCTCCTCTCCTATATCTCTTGAAAATAAATTTTCAACTACAAATTCATTAGTAGTAACACAATAAAAATAACCATCCCTTCCATTTCCCTCCTCTATATCCAGTTCAATGTCACTAACACAATTAAAATATTCTTCCATTCCATCCTGCAATAAACTATCATCCATACAAATCTCTTTATCAAATGAGAAATCATCAATTGATGCAAAGGGTATCTCACCAAACAAATCAACACTCACTTTCTCACCTTCTTCCTTGCTTACAACTTTAATGCCTTTATTTTCTAATGTAATTATTGCTGCAATATATTCTCCTACACAGATATTATCTTGCTCACATGAATTAGCAACAACATTTTCACAAAAATTAGATTTTACATCTTCTTTCTCCACCAAAAACTTCACTTACCTTTCTTGAGTGCAATCCATATTGCTGCAACTTGCATCAACAAATCAAAATATTCATCCTCATCCTCTTCCACTAATTGTTTAGCTCCATGAATCAAACATTTTCAAGTTTTTTTACATACCTTTCCTTCTTCCTTACTCAAGGGCTTCAACTTGTGTTTGATTCCATCCTTCAACAAGGAGTATGTATTAGCATACCCATCATGCATTGCACACCTACCAAACTACCAAGGCCTTTCCAACAACAAGTGACAAACATTCATAGACATTATATCACATAAAACTTCATCATGATAATCACCTATCTTAAACTTTACTAGACATTGTTCATTTACCAGAACTTTACGATCATCTTGCAACCAAGAAATCCTGTATGGATGTGGGTGCCTTCTTCTTTCCAAATGTAACTTATTTACCATTTCATCATAAATAATATTGTCAGTACTACCACTATCAATAATAACATTACAAACTTTACCTTCACACTTACATGTTGTTTTGAACAGGCTCTTCCTTTGATCTGGTTTTTTTCCTTCATTCATCTGGACTCTTCTCAAAACAAGCACTTCTCCATCCTCTGCCTCTTTTGAGTGCAAAGACTTGATATCTTCTCCATTTATGTTTACTACTTTATTCTTATTTTCAGTCCTTCTTCTTGGTCTTTCCTCTTCATGAGGGCAGCCATATGCCCTATGACCTTCTTTTCCACACTTGAAACAAGCCCCTCTAAAGGTTTCGCTTCTAAAACTTCTACCTGAACTTCCTCTATCCCTCTAATTTTGATCTCTTGAACAATAAAAGTCTTCATTCCTATGTTGTTTTCTACTACGTCGGTCTTCATTTTTCTGCCCATTTGTTTTACTCCTTCCTCCTTGGTTATTATCAAATTTTCTAATCATTCTTTCTTCTATCTTCAATGCTATTTGATAAGCATCTTCCATTGTCACAACTCTAACAAGTTCCATCTCCTCTTGAATGCTTGACCTCAACTCATTTATGTATCTTGCAACCTTTTCCTTGGTTGCCTCTAAATGTCCAATCCTTATAAGAATTCTATGAAAGTATTCAATGTATTCTTTAACATTCTTGCTTCCTTGCTTCAAACCTTGCATCCTCTCGAGCAAGTCCAATTGATAGTCTACAGGTATAAATTTCCTTTTTAAGTTTTCCACCATTTTATCCCATTTGTTAACCTTATTTTTTCATCTTCTTCCCTTTCTAATTGGACCTCTCTCCACCATATTGAGGCATGCCCTTTCAGCCTTGTCTTGGGAAATCTCGCTTTATGAAGATCCTCTATCTCTTCAAATTCAAAATACTCCTCCATTTCATAAAGCCAATCTGTCAATTCCTCTATATTTAGAATTCCATTAAATGTGAGCATCTCCATTTTTGGTCTCTTTCCCATTTTTGTTAAAGCTTTCAGCCATGGATCATTTGCAACTATTGTAATTTCCTCTTTTTCCTCAGTATCTAAACTAGCATTCTTTGTTCTTTCATCTTCATTGTCATTTACTCGATCTCTCATTCTTGCAAATCCTCTCATCTCATTTTGCAAAGTTTCAACCTACCTTCTCAAGGCTCTAAAATCATTATCTCTTACAAAATTATTTCCTCTTCCTCCACCTCTACCATGATGGGCTCCTCTCCCATCCATTTTTTTTCAACACCCACAACACAGTCCTGGTGCAACTGCCTCTCTTTGGCAGTCTGTTACACACTCAAGATCTTACTGCTCTAATACCACTAATGTATTGAGCTAATTAAATCATATTATTCAATTAAAAATCTCACACAATCAACTGGTAAACATTCAAGATAGAAAACAACTTCTTGCAACAAGTTTTCAACTCTGGTTCGCAACTTGCAACCAACAACTCCAAATTCTATTAGTTTTACAATAAAATTATAGTCAATTCAAAAGAAAATGGACCAAAAATAATTCCCTCACAAGACTCCTAGAAAATACAATAAGAATGATTTGCAATTAGTAAATCAAAGCTTTGAAACAAAGCTTCTCTCTAGCACCTGCAACAAATAACTACTCTCAACAATACAACCCTTCAATCTACAACTGCTAATGATGTTATGCCTCTGTAAACCAACTCCAATCTACAACAACACCATCAAAAACTGTTCCTGGAGGTATGCTCTTCCCTCTCTTCTCTTCTCTTGTATTCTAGAAAAAAAAACTTCTTCAAACTTTCATCAATGAAAATGGGATTTTTGTTATAGAACTCCCCCTGTCATGAAATTAGTTACACATATTCTATTTTTCCTTTTTCCCATATGGAATGAATCCATGCTGCTGCACATTGAGCACCTCAAAAATTAATTAAAATAATTAAAACATCTATTACCTGCAACCCACTAAAGATAGGAATTTCATTTTTTTTCTCCCTCTCCTTTTGACTCTCGAAAAAGAAAAAATCAAAAAGTAGGCTTGGGTGCCCACTTCCTCAGTCCCTATTATTTAGGAATCATGATTTAGTATTTTTAAAGCTTCATAAATCAAATCCCAATGCCTCATATTGTCTCTCAAATATTTTGTAATTAAATGTTTTTTAAAACTGCTTTTTCACCCCACTAGTCAACTTCAATGTGCAAAAGAGAATTTTCAATGGACAAGTTTAATTATTTCAAGATAAATAATGTGTCACCCTTCAACATTAAATTCAAACCAAAATTATTCCACTTCAAAAATCTAAAATTGCACAAATAAGAAATTCAACCTTTTTTTTGTTCCTACAGGATTGCAAGTTACCATGGATGCTCCTGCATCAAGTATCACTCCCCTTGGGAGGCTCTTCTTCTTCCCAAGTTTTGTTGTGTGGATCTATGTGTTTGGAATATCTACAAGCTTTTGTAAAAGATATTTTCCCATTCATCATCATGTGACCTTCTATCATTCCATCAATGTTTTACAAGATATGTTCCTTCATCTTATTGGTTTCTCCTTTGATTTATTCCCTTAGAATCATTATATATGGGACCAATCTCCTCAATAACTACAACTTCACTCCTTGGATATTTTCCAAGTTTGACAAAATTATTTTTGCCCTTTGTTGCAAGCACCATTATGATGAGAGATAAAATAGTTAATAAATCATGCAAAACAAAAGCAAATGATATAAAAATTTAATTATAAATTAGTTGGCCTAGAAATTTCCTTCTAGAAAAAACCTTTAGGAAATTTAATGATTTATAGCCTTGACAAAAAAATCGATGGAAACACTAATTTTTAAATAACATTGAAAACAACTCCAAATTAATTGATATAACGGTTATAAGTTTATCAATAATTTTGTTTTCAACCCTCTAGAATTTAGGGAAAAAATCTCTAATTTATTACCTTAGGAGCAAATTTTGTGGAAACCAAAATTTTGTAAAAACTCCTTGAATTTTATTCCAAATGACCTATTGAATCTATACTATATAGTCAATTCAATATGATCTTGAAAATAGATATAAATTTTAATTGTTTTTAGTAAAACGAGAGAGATATGTGCTTTACAAAATAACCTCCAAAATTAAAAAATTGCCTTGTCTCTTTCATTCATGGTGTCAAGGTCATGCTTTGATAACAATTGTAATAAAATAAATTGCACAATAGAGGAAATATGCTACAAATAGTTTACAATAATTGAGAATAATAAACCACTTATAGATGAAAAACCTCCAAAAGTCTCCAAGTCTCAAGAGAACACAATTTACAATACATGATGATAATAAGCAAACCATTAACTCCTATATACCCTATTTGTGCCTTTGATGTCATCTAGACCAACTTAGATACCTAAACATAAAATCTAGCAGAGACTAAACATCTAAATAAGAATACAATAATGATCATACAACTTATTTAGGAGTTAAGATAGCCACAAGCCAACTACTCATAACCTTATGCACATTATAGGATTAAGGGTAGAGGACTTGTGTGGCTATCACAAATGAATTTATCTAGAAGTTGTGTAATTATTGTGAATGACTTTCTATAGCACGTGTAATTGTTTTGAATAAATTTTAATAGTAAATGTATAAATGTTGCAAGAGATCTTCAAGATCAACTATTTATAAAGTACAAATGATTTTTAACAACAAGGATCTCACTAGATTGAGATGGTTTTTTTTTTTTTTTTTTGTAACAAATGTGTTATTACTACAAAAGCAAAATTTATAGTGCTAGATTACAAAGCTATTGTAAATCAAATTCTAAAATAACAACATAATTGTTGTAAAGTAATTTCTACTACATGACTACTTTCACAAGCAATTGACATCCCTAACTTCCTTTGCATAGTTTTCATTGGTTGAATCCATCCTTTCTTATCATGATGTCTTTAAAACATTCATTAATACTAGAGCACAACTTTTGATTTGAAAAATTAAAAAAAAACTCATTTATTCACTATGTGTGTGTATACATATACATATATACATGCATACATACATATATGTGTATATATATAAGTACACATATATACATGTGTATATATGTGTGCATATATGTATATATAAATATATGTTTAATACATATATACACATATAAAATCTATATATACATATACACACACATACACATGTTTGAATGTATACATATATATACATATGCATATATGTATATATACATACATATATACATATATATATGTATATATGTGTATATGTGTGTGTGTATAATAATGCCATACACGCAACCCTAGAGGAAGTTGCAATTCACTACTTAAATGCACCAATTTTTTTTATTTTTTTAAGTACAAATAACATGTAAGATGAATACACATTGCCAACATCCTCTAAGGCCATGAGACAAAGATTACTTTAAAACCCAAACAACAACAAACATTACTATAAACTGAAACATTAATCACTTAAGGAAAAGAGACAACATACAATCCATACAAGATAACTTACAACGAAGGATAAGAAACACCAAAAGATTTCAATTAACAATATTTAAACAATAAGATTACAATGCTCATTTCCCGGATGAAATTGGGATCCAAAAATATGATTACATAGCACAATTCCACCTCGATTAATGGCGGGGGAATAAGATACAATAAGGCTGAGAGGGAGCAAGGTGTGAGGAAAGAAGGTTTCACAGGCTCTCCAACTGAAATCAGACACACAAACCTGGAAACCAACGGATTTAAGAAGCACGCCACCCGACCATGTGGAATCCAAAGGTTCCACTCCCTCCGTGCTAGGAGATAGTAACCAGGAATTCCTACCCAAGACCATCTACCACTAGACACGGGTCACACAAAGCTGAAACAAAATAAATACAAGACCTCATCACAAGACTGAACGGTCATACGTACAACTCTAGGTACGACTCACACAAAACTGACATAGGTTACATTGCTTCCAGACAACGAATAGATTAAGAGGGTCACATAAAACATAAACAAACTGCTGACTTAGGAAGAGTGTCATCGCATAGTTCATCAAGGGATATCCTCTGGGAATATTCCTAGGCCCCGGCCCCCACTACACGGGTTATCCTGGTAGCCTCTACCGCATTCCCGGCACCCATGCTTACTCATGCGGAACCAAATACCTCTCGTGAAGACGAGATAGATGATCTTGCCATTCCAGGCCTTCCCGTCTCATCCCAAGTCTACAACAAGCCCTTGGGTCCATGAGCGAGGCATACTTAATCTTATTTAATGTTTGATGCATCCTAAACTTCTAAAAGTTTATTTAGTTATCACTGAATTAACCAACTTGCAAAAAGGGTTATCCTGGTGCCACTTTGTGCATCGGCGCCCATTTGCAAGCCACTCTCCTAAGACAACACGCATGGTCATAATCACAATAGGTGACCAGATAACACGACCTCTCCAATCCAAGGAGGTAACAAAACTAGCAAACTCACTCCAAACATTGGAGGGAAACAAGGTTAAAACCCTCTCCACACACTAGAGAAAAACAAAGAACAAACCCACTCCAAACATAGGAGGTAACCAGTTACAGAAACCCACTCCTTTCAAAGGAGGTACAAATTAAAAAACCCGAACGTGAAAACCGGGTGAAACGACATGGTGTAACTATACATAATTCCCATAACACATCAAAGGTTGACTCACATGCCACAACCGATATTGATAAAAGAACTTCTAACAGGAAGACTTTCAATACATACACACTAACCCCACAACACAACAAATACGAACAATTAACCGCTGAGAACATTGCAAACAATGAAGTGAGCTACTGTTCGGATTTCCTAAATCCAATCAAACACATAATTCATGACCTGCATTTATCCAATCAATTGAACCTATCTCTTTCACGACATAGAAATATTCAAAGAACATATCACTTATTCTAAATTACACAACCACATTCTAAATCTAGGCATTTCAATAAATAACAGCATTGAATCGAAATCAATCCAATTAATAACTCTACGTCCCACAATCATATAATGTAATTAAATGCACTTGTCTTATAAAGCATTTGCATTAAATAAATCACCCGTTATTTCAACCTAGCAACAAATCAACAACTCAATCTCATAAGGTTCATTAAATCATTCATTACTTCTAAGTTTTCTCATTTGTAGTCTATATTTAGAACATTTGATAAGAAGACGTTTATATTAAATAAATCAGTCTCTCTTCAATTTGCGTTAATAAATCAACTAAATCTTCTACTAAATCTCATCTCTACTTGACTAGGAATACAATCCTACAATTATACTTAAGAGTGCATACTCGATGTATATCCTGTTATAAACTAAATACTTAAATCGCACGATTGACATTTAAGGATCTATAACAATACTTTATATTTCATTTTTCCAATCTCATATCTTATTAAAAATCAATGTTTAAAATAAAAGCATTTGATTATCTAGACCCTAACCTTTAAAATAAATCAATGACTATTCAAAATTCAACATTCTAAATAATCCATTTGAATATAAAATTCACTTTTGCCTCTATTTCGAATCAGAATCATCTTACAGTTATCTATGCTTGAATCTATCCCTTAAGTTTCATTTGACACAGTTATCCGTAACAATCAAAATCAAATTATAAATAAATCAAACTGATGACAAATAAATCATCTGATTGGATTATGTCAATCGTTATCTCTAAGTTTCACTATTATTTTCCTTAGTTAACTAGCATATCCTCGATTGTATTCCTTAGTTTTTCTATCCTATTCCACGATCCAGACTATTAAATAACGTCATTGGATTAAGATTAGAACAATCTTATACTCTAAGTTCCACAATCGTATGCTATTATTAAAACATCCCGATAATCAAACATTTAGAACAAACAACTTAGTCTTTATTTCAACTTCGCAATAAAAAGAAATTAACTAAATCTCATTTGATTCAAACGAACCATTCCTTATCTCTAGATTATCAATTATATTCATAATCAAAATGCTTAAATAAATAACCATTTAATTAAACTTCTTAACCTATATTTCCACATAAAATCAATAATTTAGTCAAAATCAATATTATAAATAAACCTTTTGCTCATACGACCATTACATTTCTTTTTTTATCAATTGGATAGTCATTATAAATCTTCCATTTAATATTTAACATTATTTTAATATGTCAAATAAAATATTATTTTATTTGCATATTAATAATTTATTTAATTATAACATTTAACCCCATTTAAAATTTTCACCTAACACATTATTCTTTATCCACATAGTTAAAATATATTTTAAAGAATAATAACAAAATCCATTTATATTAAATATATTATATTTCATATAATATATAATATTAATATTATATATAATATATAAAATATAATATAAATTAGCATAAATAAAAAATTAAATCATATAAAATAAATGAAAATTAAAAAGCACAAATTTTATTTTGTTTATATTTTTTTTTGTTTTTTTTATAAAATGAAACCCTAAGGGCCGAAGCCCTGTTTTCTCCACGGGCCGCGCAGCCCAAACAGGGGACGCAGCCCCTGTGTGGGCTGCGAAGCCCCCCCCACTCCACGCAGGGGTTGCTGCCCAACAGCTTCCCCCACATGGGGGCGCAGCCTGTGTGGGCTGCGCTGGGCGTGGCCACCACAGGCAGCGCCTCCATTGGAGGCGGCTGTGGGCAGCGCCCACCCCCTCAACACTAATAAATAAAAATAATTTCATTTTATTATTATTATTTTTTTTTTACATTTTCATTTAAAACACTGCCTTTTAAAACAAACGAAAAATGTTTTGTTTTTATTTTTATTTTTTTAACACAATTTCGTTTTGAAAAGAACGAAAAACGAGAAATTGAAACCCTATTCTGGTAAAACCCAGAATCGAAGTTTCACACAACATTCTTTTTGAAAACAAAACACCCAGCATATATTTCTTATGCAAAAAATAAAATCAATTTCCTTGCACAGTCCCAGCCCCATCTGGGCAAATTTTCTTTTGAAAATAAAACTAAAAAGGAAAGATTTATAGATTTCAAACAGCAAGAGGAGGAATGAACTATTTTTAAAATAAATAAAGCAAGGAGAAAAGAACCTGATTTTTCTCCAAAATTTGAAAACCTTTAGCCATGGTGTTTACCAATCCTTCCAAAAAGCTCCATCTCCTTCACAATTCCCAGCAAAAACAACCATAGCCATCCCATTTTCTCCAAATTGCATTAAAAATTCTCCCTTTTTCTTTTCAAAATAGGGTTTTTATTCAATTAGGTCAAGCAAACCCTACAATTCCCACTATCTAATTTTTTAATTCAAAAGCCCATTTCCTAATTTTTAAATCATTAAAAAGCTTTTCTATTTTTAAATTTTAAAAACACTCTTTAATTCCAAATATAATTCTCATGCAAAATTCAAAATTTTCATTTAAATCAACTCTCAAATGTGATTTTCCATTTTCCTTTGTAATTTGAATCTAAATATTCAATAAAGACAATATAATTCCTTTATTCAAATTTATTCATTAAAAAAAAAATCCATTTATAACTCAATCTAATTAATTAAATAAATCAATTCCATAGTAACTAAAGAATTATTTAATTAATTTAAATCCAATTAACAAACGAGATAAATTGCATATAATTATCGAAACTAAATAGATTAAATCATCTTTTAGACTATATCCACTATTAATCTAATTAATTAATAACCCAATCATCATTTTATTAATTTCATCAAATAAATCAATAAAATAGAGCACATTTCAACATTGCAACGAAACACATTTAATCATCAATTAAACTACGCAAGACATTTAATAAACTTTAAACTTGGAATTAAATAAACACGCCAGGGAAACTGGCCAAGTTAAAACAACTGACCCTGACGACAACCCAACAACACGCTATGACTAGGGTGACGATTTGGTTCGGAAAACCTAGCTACTATCTCCCAATTAATTTCCATTGGTCAATGGACACGCTGAAACCTGGAAACCAGGTGAAGTCGATGTCATGTACCTGCCAACCTGCAACAAAGAGCATGTCGAATGTGCATATATATACATAATATGATCAATCACACCGTAAAAAGGAAATCTCAGAATTGTAGGGCGCTCGCAAACAAGTGATACAATCTGTCCCTTTCACCAATACAGTATCATTAACTGACGCATCTAACATCCAAGATAAGCTCAATAACATAAACATCATTTAATCAGATATATTCTAAATTACTCCAAATCATGTCATAAGGATATCATCGGAATAAAAGTACAACACATCAACATATAACTTCCACATCATTTAATCAATCACAATCACAAGTAATCAAGTTCCAAAGTCCAAGCATGTTCAGGCACAATCGTCTCATCATGATATAACATGTGCACCACCAAACAGTTCATGATCAAATAATCACTAAGTTTACAGTCACATCATAAGCATAATCAGACATGCAAGGAACCTTGCTAACCAAATATTCAAAATGGAGGGGTGTTACACATCCTCCATCATAGACCCATTAGAAAATGCTTATTACTTACTCCACATCCTTTTTCTAAAACTAAGTGTACCTTACGAACACTCTTATAATTTGAGTTCATTATACTACATCTGATTCATCAAAGAAGAGATATAGAAAAAATGAATAAAAATGCATCCTTTTTGCATATCATATATAGTTTTCTCATACTACTAATAAATGGAATACTTTAAAAAACATATTAGATAACTTGGATCCTTGTAAGGATGACTATGATAGGATGATAGACTAAAATAACTATTATTTTTTTCCTTTCTATGTGGTAGTTGTAGTATCATTAGAAACTCATTACCATACATGAGCGAACAATATTCTTTTATGCAATTATATTCTATCATTGAGTAAGGAAATACAATCCATATAGGCTCACTTTCACCCTTAAACTTGGGGGGAAAGAGTAGTTATCTTTGTATAAAGTGTAATCCTTTAAAGGGATCCTTTATTTCCTCTTTATACCCTTAAAATACTATTGTATCATGTATTCCAACATTTTAAGGGAGGGAATATTACCTCACATATTATAATAATGAAGTAAAATGTCCCTTTTAGTTGTGATATTATACATCCTCAAAAGGTGTAGCCTTATTTCTCACACTATATCATCTTTAGTAGTAATATGATATAGATGTGCACTAAAACATAGACATCTTAATTTATGTTAGGACCGTTTTGTGATAGTATTAAGCTTGATACCCACTAAACACTTGTGACTATTCATGACATGTTATATCCCCTTTGTGATAGTGTTGTGTTAGGTCCTCACTAAGGTGTGACCCTTCATTCAATGATTTATCTCCTCTTAGTGGTAGTGTCATGTGTGATACTCTGTAAGGCGTGACTTCCCATGCATTGATCAATGTCCATTGAAACATTTTGATTGATTGACATACATTGCTCGTGGTGGTCATATATATAATGCCACCTGAGGAATGGCCTTTTGATGTTTTACCCTCATGATGTTAAACTTTGTACACCTCCTGAGGTGATTTTTGTCGCCTATCACATTAAATCCATTACCCCATGATATTAAAATTTATACACCCACTAAGGTGGTTTATAATCTCCTATGATGTTAAACAATCCCCCATGATGTTAAAATTTTTGTGCTCCCTGAGGTGTAATTTGTAAAATAGTCCATGGATTTGACATAATGAAGCTTGATAGTTCATGAACTTGAACACCTTTTCTCATGGCCACCTAGAATAAAAATAAATTTATTGCCATTGGATCCATGTTTTTAATGAGATACATAGCATAACACAACTTTCCAGCCTTGTGGAACCCATCATATTGCATGGAAACATAGCATAACACAACTTGCTAGACAGTGGATCCATCTAGCTAATGAGTGATAGTATAACATAGCTTTCTATTCCTCATGAGAGAAGTCTCTTTACTAACATCATATTTAGGAGACGACATTTGGAATTTGAGAAAAAAATAGACTATATTCTCTTTGCCTTATCGAATCAAATATTTTTAGTACTAATATTTTTGTTTTATTTTTTGTTTTTTGTTTGCAACATGTTTTTTTAATTTTATGATTGGTTTTGTATTATATTATGTGTACTATACTTTTCATGCATGTTTTGTGATGTCATGTTGCATTTCCCTTCACATGCATGTTCATTTGTCCTCATGTTGTCTTGCCATAGGATCTTGAATCATGGGGGCTAACAATTCCCCCTTGATTCATTCTCATCATATCTCTTCAATATTTGGATACTTAAACCCATCTTGACATATTCTTACTTTATTTTATAAGCATAAGTTAAAAATCCCACTAAAGTTGGGGTTAAATGTAGAATAAAAAATTATCACTCTTGACAATTCAGACTAGCTTTAGCTCCCCCTATGTGCTTGGACCTAATTATGAATTAGTTGGATTTTTTTATAAAAATTATTTTAAAATAAACCATGGGAAATCAAAATATGTATTTGATATATTCCCTTGAAACTTTTGATTCCAAAAAGTGGGAATGTAGTTTAGAGCATAGGGTGTCCTAGACAAGAATTTTTGTCTCCAAATTTGAATATTTCAATGTTCATAATTTATTATTTGAATATCCAATGTAAATATTAGCTATTGGTATTTTATTTTTAGGAGATTAGAATAATTACATTTAAATAAAAATTATTTATAACATTTTAATCCAAACAAGAGTCCTAGCAATAAATGAAGATGCATAATTAATAATTCAAGAGCAGTCAAGAGAAAAATTATGAAGATTATTACAATATTTCATCATTCAAGCATCATGGAATATGTTATGTGATTTTTTGTTCATGTTGACATGCATTTTTATTTATGTGAACTAACCCTTGTAGGTGACCAAATTAAATCTAATCAAGCAATAGTTGATCCTTCAAGGTGATAAGTGTTACTTTAGTCCATCAAGGAGATCATATTTGATTGGTGATTTACAAAAAAATTATAAATTCATTATTATTTTTATCATTAGCCTCTATCCAACCAAGGATGCATTCTCAATCATAATTTTTCATTGGGGTGTTACAAATACCAACATAGGGTTTAAATGAGGAAAGGGCTCTATATTGTAAAACCCTTTCCCTCTTCCCATGTGTGTAGGTTCTAGATTTTAAGTGAGTTAAAGGAAGATTGAATGATACTTCTTCATTCATACACTATAATCCTACAAGTTATCAAGATACAAAACTTGAATTTTATCACCAAGAGACAAAATTTGGGGAATAAATCCTAGAATATAAAAGCTCTAGAGTAGGTACCTCAAGCCTACATTTTCAATTTTAAAAAGGGAATTCTAGGGCATAAAGAACCCAAAACAAGCCATATCTACAAAAAATTTAAATCCTAAGTTGACCTTTTTGTGATTAATTTATTAGAATTTGTAATATACTACTCCATTCTCAAAGCTTTAATTATTAGATCATTGAATTTTAGAAAATAATCATCATTATATCACAATCAACACACATCCCACACAAAAATTATTGGATTAAAGTTTTAATCCACCATTTTGGTCCTCTAGAATAGGCCTTAAGCCAAGTTTTACTTGAGGTTATCTTTAATATAATAAAAAACTATTGGGAAGAGGTTATTACATCCTTTTCCCAATAAAAATACCACAAACCTATTAATTAAACACTTACCAATAATATAACTTATATTTTAGATTTTAAAGTATGATTACAATTTCCATTCTTAAAGGGGTTATTAATCAATATTTATTTTATCTCATTAAATTCTCAATTTTAACAATATTTTTTTGATAAATTAAAATAAGATAAAAATCATACATTAATTGGTTGGTCTTACATAAAAAAATATTTAATCTATACTTACTTTATATATCATTTATGGCTTAGAAATAATTTTATTTTAATACAATTAGCTATAGTTTAGTGAATCTATATTTTTCAATTCAATTGGTTTATATCAAATCCTTAATTACCAAACCATATTGTTTTGGGTTCCTCTACTGTCAAACTAATTTTCATCCCTCTTTAACCCTAACATAAAATATTAGTAACCACAGTGATGTGCAGACTACCAATGATAAGGAATAAATAAGCCATGTCATGCTAGGAGAGGGTATAGGTCTCAAAATAAAATCTTCTCTTATATGATTCCCCTTCTTTTTAGAATGGAATGTTTATTCCATAATAAGAACAATATATGGTAGGATGTAGCCGGTACAAGACCATAGCCTATGGTGGTTGTGGCTACTATAGTTGCCCTAGATAAAAGAATGATAGGGGGTCATGACCTATTTTATGGAAGTGTTATACCATAGTGGCACAACTTTTTTATTAAAATAGTGAGTTTAAATATTAATTTAAATTAATTATTTTCTTACTAATATTTTATTATATATCGATTAGATGAACTTCATTAGCCTAATAATTGTAGATAGCCCTCAAAGAAAGGTTTCTCCCAAAGGTGTGTTCTTAGCATGGATATAGTTTTAAAGATCATTACACACTAGAGTATACCCATATGTTTATTAAATATTTTTTTAAATGATTACAATTTAAAACTTTATATTATTAAGAATTTTTTAATAAAAAAATTAGGGTTTACCACTATGAATGAACAAGATGATAAACCACTAAAATTTCTCCTAAAACATTCAAATATGAGGGAAAAAATGCCTAAATAACAATCATAAAATAATCCCAACTATTATAGCAATGAAAAGGGAATTTTTTAGAGCTTAAAATGATGTGTACCTTACTGTAAGAAGGATGTTTTTAGGACACCAAGGACTAATTCACTTTTAGTGGGAAATGGGTATGTGTTAGGGTTTTGAAAACCAAGATATGGGTCCTGTTCCTTTATTATTGCACTCTTAGATCCTTGGTCTTCAGCTCTTGAAAGTATATAAAAAAAATTGTAGCCTTCTTTCCATGTTCTTACACTATGAATGACAACTTTGCAACTTGAAAATTTTGACAATTTCACTTCTAATTTGTTCTTCACTTGATCTTCAACCTATAAACCTACAAAATTGCATTCAAGACAATAAAAAATATTGAACAGTAAGGATAACTGAGAGGGGGGGTGAATCGGTTATCTTAAAGTAATTTTCTTAACTTTAATTAGTCCGAAGAAAACTTAAATCAACCAGATAACCATCTAACATAAATGAACATGAAAGCACATAACAACACCACGCACACTGAACACTAGAATTTACATGGAAACCCAAGAAAGGAAAAAACATAGAGAATGGTAATTCTTAATTATAAAACACTGGTTAAGTTGATTTTTATAGAAGGCTCACTATTAAAATGCTCAGTGCAGGTAAGGCTCCCCATAGGTGGGCACACTACTCGATTAATACAATTGATTACAAAATACTCTCACTGACAAAAGTGAAATGGTGAAATTGCATCTATATATGCATGAATTCAGTTTCAAATTAAGAGCACAATATTTGTTTGTAGTAGATTTGGTTAAGAAACTTCTCCACAACTTCTTCACACAAACTCTACAAAATAGACTACTTCTTCCTTCACGCCCTCTTAACTGCTTTCACACATCATCCTCCACACTTCTTATCTCATTGAACAAAAAAACCTATACTTATACCATTCCATGCCATCATAATCTCCTAGGTCAGCTAGACATAATGTCTTCATAGTCTGCCAAGTTAGCCAAATACAATTTGAATTAGATCACCACAAAACATTTCAGCATGAAGAACAACCTTGAGATATTCAATAAGGCATTGCACGCTAGCACTAGACCCAAAAGATAGGTTGCAAAAAATATCTTCTTATCACATTACCAAGGGACCCATAAATAGTTCATACATAAGATAGGTTCATTACATAACATAATTATCAAAAGATAGCAAATTTTAAATTACATGAAATATACTTTGAAGCCAGTAAGAATGAGACAACCAAGACCAAATCTTGATTATCATCAATTTTAGTATCAACCAAAGAGACATACCAAAACTTGTAACATGCTACATGAATTTCTAGATAGAAAGGTTACTCAGAGTAAGACTTGGGCACAACATTCAACATCAAAAGAGTAGTCTTCATTAATTTTCATTGAGTGACTTCCACGAATGTCCCAAAAGAAGTACTACCATGTCCATATCAAAGATAAAATATATATTACATAACATCATAGTACAAGATAGGATAGATCATTTTTGTATATCATCTAGAGCACAACCTTCTAGATCTAGGTTTTGACATCAATGACAATAATGCTAAATCATCTCAACAACCTCTCAAAAATCTGCCCCTTTGGCATTGATGGTAAAAAATAAAAAAACTCAAAAAAAAAATCTCAAAAGCTCTAATTCCAAAACTCCAAGCCCTCCCCCTTTGACAAGAAATTCAACACCTCTTCTTATTTTTTTTTTCATTTCATTTTCTCCCTCTTTTCTCCATCAAAGGAAAAGGTAAAAATAAGAACATTTAGAAGATCAAGTAAAAATAACACTTTTCAAATTAAAAAAAATTCTTGTACCTTTATGTCACAATTGGAAGAATCCTCTTCCATGCTAGCATTGCAAAAACCATTCTTGCACACATACTGTCGAGTAGATTCAACAACATAAATGAAGATGACCAATCTAGAGACAGGTACCGATGTTCACAATCCTATGCATCATAAAGTATCATGGAGAGATGATCCAATCGGACCTTGATAATTTCTTTGACCAACCAAAAAGTTTTAACAAAATCTCCCCTCTGTCTTTGAACAAAAAATAACTCAACTTGAAACTATCCAACTCTTATTCTTTGTTTTTCATCTTTATCTTTGAAGAAGTCAACACTTCCCCATAAAATTCAATTCAGATTCAATAGCTTCAATTCTACTTCTAAAATTATCAACAGTAGTAGACCACCAAAGACAATACCTGTAGATGTCAGACATCTCCTTAATGCACTTTCATGTCTCACCAATGAGTTTGGATAGCTTCTATTTGGCCTTGACACACCTTCTCCTAATCATTGTTTGGAACTTATGTTATTCAGATCCTTCCATTCACATCCTTTCTTCATCAACTTAGTACTAGATCATATGGTAATGAGTCAGAAACATCTGAAACAATAATACCCTTTTTGAGCAGATAATCAACCAAGGCATCATCAATTCTAAGCCTACTAACTAGAGAGTAGGCATACCACATTTCCCAAATATTTTTCATATTACCTTCATCCAATACTGAACGAACTTTATCTAGATTGAGAGAGTCAAATCTAGGCAGAGACTTTTCTTCCTTCTCTTTCTTTTTTGAGATATCAATGACATTCTTCGTGTCAATTTTCCTCCTTTCAAGTTCTGAAGGGGAACCACCAATGACAACCTCTAACTCCTTCTTACCAAAGGAGGAACCCACCTCAAACTGATTAGATGTTATCACACCAGAGCACAGATTCATTTTCAAGGATGAGAAATAAACTTTGCATGCACCTACTTTGTCTTCCATACATTCCATATACCTATAGAATTTATTTTTGATAGGGATGTTATACTTCCACTTAACATTCTCCTTTGATGGTAACGAACTAAGAGAGTAGAATACTAAACATATGAGCAGATACCAAAATCAAAAAGGATAACTCTCAAGCAAATAAATTCTAACATTCTCAATTAGTTTTTCCATTATGAAGCTACACAAGTCAAACTACTTATTTTCCTTCACCATCTTATGTGCAAGATATACATCAATAGTTGAAGTATAACCTTCATGATTTCATAAATAAATTTTTTAGGTGATACCATAAGCAACATATCTTACTACAGGATTGACAATGGTGTTCATCATGAGAGCTTGGGGATCTTTGTTGATACCAGCAAGTTCTTCCACATCTTTGTATTTCACTATTTTCTTCCCAAGGAGGTCACTAATGATGCATAATCTAGTAATAGCTTCAATCGCTTCCTTAGTGATCAGATAGGGTTTGTCCAAACTAATGCTGCCATCCTTGAATCGACTCAATAGGAACAAGATAGACACTTTGTCGACAAACCAAGGAAATTCTCGCCATAAATCCATACCTAGAGCACATACATTTTGAAAATAATAGACCTCCAACCCTAGTTCCATTCCCTTCATTTTCAAATGATTAAATTTATCCAACTCTACTCCCTTAAGCCTTAGGAGAATATTGCCACACAAGTCTATGTCAATGGATTCCATCATCACACCCCTTTTTTTCATCAATCTCTTATCACTCCACATAAATTCTTCTTTTGTTTTACAAAATATGAGAAATGCTTTGAAAACTCCACCTTTAACCTTACTTACTCGTGATGAACTAGCCATCAAAAACTCATATCAATGAAATCATCATTTGTACTTCACTTTTCAATAAGCTAGATTAAGCTTCCTCATATATTACCAACCAAATCAGACTTAGCCATGTCAAAAACACATCAATATTACTTCATATAGGCAGAAACTAAAATGATATGCATAGCAACACTCCCCCTGAGCCAAGGAAATTGGCTCAGTTTTTGGAAGAGCTTGTACTAGGATCTGGTACCATAGAAGAGTTCTTAGCATTCATTTCCCTTTTCTTCCACACCATGATGGTCTTCTTCTTAGAGTTTCTTTAGTCTTCTTGCATTCATCCAACAATAGCTCTAAATCCACAACACTTTCCTTTGACTCCTTTAATTCATGACTAACCTCTTTGTTTATTTCTTTGAATTTCTAGATTTTCTCCCTTAACTTTGCAATACAAGAATTTACCTCCTTGAGATTTTCTTTCAATTATTCATTTTTAGATTTTGTGCTTTCCATAACATCTAACATCATCTTCATTTCTTCCTCAAAGTGATAAGATCCTACCATCTATTCAAACTTCCAAGATCTCCCTTAAGCGATTAAGCTCTATCTCCAAGGGACTGAGCTTTGATACAAATTCTTGAATAGTCCAAATAATTGAGAGGGGGGGTGAATCAGTTATCCAAAAATAATTTTCTTAACTTTAATTACTCTAGAAAAAACTTAAATCAATTGATAATCATCTAAAAAAAATGAACGAGAAAGAAAATAACAACACCATGCACACTGAACACCAAAATTTACATGGAAACCCAAGGAGGGAAAAACCACAAAGAATGCTAATTCTTAATTATAAAATACTAGTTAAGGTGACACTAGTTAAGGTGATTTTTATAGAAGGCTCACTTCCAAAATGCTTGCTATAGGTAAGGCTCATTGTTGATGGGCTCACTACCTGATTAATACAATTGATTACAAAATAGTCTAACTGACAAAAGTTAATTGATGAAATTGCATCTATATATGCATGAATTCAATTTTGGTTAAGAGCACAATATTTTTCTGCAACATATCTAGTTAAGAAGCTTCTGCATAACTTCTTTGCACAAACTCTGCAAAATAGACTACTTCCTTCACACCCTCTTAACTACTCACACACATAATAGTCCATAATTCTTATCTCATCGAACAAACCTTTATTTATACCATTCCATGCCATCATAATCTCCTAGGTCAGCTAGACACAATGTCTTCATAGTCTTCCAAGTCGGCCAAATATAATTTGAATTAGATCATCACAGAACATGTCAGCATGAAGGACAACCTTGAGATATTCAATAAGGCCTTGCATGCTAGCACTAGACCCAAAATATAGGTCTCACAAGAGATCTTCTTATCATGCTACCAAGGGACACATAAATAGGTCGTACATAAGATAGGTTCATTACATAAAATAATTATCAGAAGATACCAAATTTTGAATTACATGAAATATACTATGGAGCCAATAGGAATGCCACAACCAAGACCAAATCTTCATTATCATAAATTTCATTATCAACCGAAGAGACATACCAAAACTTGTAACATGCTTCATGAATGTCTGGATACCAAGGTTACTTGGAGTAAGCTTTGGGTACAATAACCAAGATCAAAAGAGTAGTCTTCATTATTCTACATTGACTGACTTCCATGAATGTACCAAAAGAAGTATTTCCATATCCGGATGAAAGATAACTTCCATACTATGTAACAACATAGTACAAGATGGGATATAAATTTTTTGTATATCATCTAGAGCACATCCTTCTAGATCCACGATTTGACATCAATGACAATGATGTTAAATCATCTCAACAACTTCTGAACAAAAATCTATTAATTTTAGTGAATAGGGGTTTGCCTCAATCAACCCCTTTTAGGTAATTAAAACAAATGATGAAATAATGAAATAGAAGCATGAAACATGAAGTTTGAAATATTGATACCTTGGAAGATGTCTTGGAATATAAAACTACAAACTAACATGAAGCAGCCATGTAGAATGTAGATCTTGATCTAAAATTACATGTGAAACAATGCTTACAAGTGGATCCTTAATGCTACATCAACAATCTTATATCAACAACATGCATGAATGCACTATTCCTTTGACATGATGAAATAACCTTGAATTTCTACAATAAACTCTTGATAATCTTCCCTTGAATTTCTTTGAAATGATCTATAATGCTCTTGTAAACTCAAACTTGATGTAATCCATGAATACTCAAAGTTTCTAGGAGAAATTATCCAAATTAATCCCATATTTATACTAAATCTAGAGATTAACCCCAAAATTGAAATAATTCAAGCTCAAACAAAATATAGGATTGAAAATCATAATGATCCCACCATAATTAAATTAAAAAATGGGTGTCCTATATGAGGCAGACCAATTTGCCACTAAAGTCAAATGGGTCCTAGGACAAATTTGTATGAAATTGCTTCAGGTGGTTGAAAGAACATAAAAAACCCACCTCAAAAATGCATAGAAAGAGGTGTCCTATGTGGAGACGACCCATTCACAATTAGTGGCAAATAGGTCCTAGCACCATTTTCTAGGACCTTGATTTTACAAAATTAAATGCTATAGAATTTGATTATTGGGTGTTTGGATAGATCCTTTGAAAGGTGTCACTAATAAGGCTTAAATTTGAATTAAATGGGCTAGTTAAGCTCAATTAACAATAATTAATTAATAAAACCCTATATAATTGTGAATGTGTAATACAAAACTTTACAACATGCTAAATAAGGCATACTTTAAGTACATTTTGTTAAAAACATGCCGAGATTAATGAGTATGTGTACAATACATTGCAAGTTAAACCAAGGAATTATTAGGTTAATTATATATCAATTTCTTGGAAGAATGAATAAGGAGACCCTTGGTTTGTTGTTTTTGTTCTCATTGATGCCAACATTGTTTTATAATTGATTATCTTCCCATCTAGTAAAATATGTTCATGCTACTTTGATTCGGTAATCTGGTCTAGAATATATCTGAAGTGTATCTTGGCTCATATAATTTTGATATGTTTTTCAAGAGTCTTAGATGTAGTTGTGATTGGGGAATCAACAATTTTAGTTGAACGGGTTGGAGGATTTAAGTGTCAGAAGTTCGACTTGCAGTTTTGGTGTGCTTCTCTTTTTTTTGACTTGTTCATAAAGTACATGTTTCCTGAAGGCTTATTCTTTACATTTGGGCCAACCTAAATTGTTTCTTGCATTCTTGGTTTAGAGCACCAAAGAAGCTTTTTTTTTCTGGCTGACAAGATATTTTGAGTTATGTATACTTACATCCAATTAGGCTGACCTAATTGATGTATGAATTGTGTGTATAATGGGATATCCTTGAATTGAGCATATATATTTGAGATATACATAGATGCACCTGAAGAGATAATAGTGAGATAGACAGGGTATTATAGTGAAAATGTATGCGACAAAATAATGTTGTGAAGTGAATGATAGTTATTGATAATTACTTTTGCAATCCGATGTAGAAATTTTGTTTGAGCTTAATTGGAATTGTACTTGACACTTAGAGGGTGCGTTCCTTTCAGTTCACATTTTTGGTAGTGATTCATATCTTTTTGTATTCTAATGGTAAGCCATAATTTTTGTACTTCGACTATGATCCTTTCAAGGATAGTGTGCATTGGCAGTGTTCCATGTAATATTTTGTAACCGGTTATAATATATTGTGAGCTAATCCTCATTGTGGTTTTTCCCACTTTGGGTTTTCCATGTAAAAATCCTAGTTTCTATGAGTTTTGTGATTTTTTGTTCAATTCCATGTTTTTACTTATTGCAAAAGCAAGATACATTGTTATAATTGGATGGTTAGCAATCAATTGGATTGGTAAAATACTGATTCACTCCCATCTCAGTATTTTGTGTGTTCAACAATTGGTATTAGAGCATGTTTCATTTTAAGAAGATTAATAGCTTGAGGAAGATTTTGAAGCTTGAACACATGGCTGATGAAAAGTATCTTGTTCCTTCAAAAGAGATCTCTGCAATTGAGGAACTTCATAGTAATCTTAAAGAAATGGACAAAAGGAAAGATGAGAAATAATCTCTAAAGGAAAACCTAAAAGAATCAAATGAATGTATTAGCAAATTAAGAGAGAAAATCAAAATATTCAAAGAAATACATAGAGAAGTAATTGATTAGTTGAAGAAAGCTAATGAAGACGTCACCGCACTAAAGCTATAAGTGCAAGAAAAGAAAAGAATTGAAGAATTTTAGAATGCTGAAATCTAGAGAAAAATTGATGAATGCACAAAGCTTGAACAAGAAGTGGTTACACTAAGATCTGACTTAGTGAAGGAAAAGTCTCATGATGAAAAATTTAAGACAAATACTACAAAGCTTGATGAGTTGATTGCATTTCAAAAACCAACTAAGGATAAAAGTGTTCTAGGACTTGATGAAGGGAAAAGTTCAAAAGAAAATTAGATTCCGAACAAAGTGAACAATCAAAGGAAGAATGAAAGCAGTGGAAAGTAGATCAAGAATCATAGAAGCAATACAAAAATGACTCCTATTAGACAACCTAATGCTCAAAGGTACCCATCTTTCAATGGAATTTTAATTTCATGCAATAAATTTGGCCATAGGGCAACTAAATGTAGAATTAGAATGAACTAGAATAGAATGAATTAGAATGTTGGATTCTTTACTAGAAAATTATGTTCTTACAATAAGTTTGGGCATAGAGTTATAGAGTGTAGAATATAGAACATGATGAACATATTCAATATTGGTAGAATTATTCAATCTTTTCAAGGCTATTTCTATATATGTTATGCTTTTGGACATAAAGCTAATCAATGTAGATCAAGGATAAATCCAAATCTGTTTGGTCAAAAAAAAGTTGTCTGCTACACCTACAATAAACCAAGACACATTTCCAAATTATGTAGAAGAAAAATTGAGAAGAAAGCTAATCCACAACAAAAGAGAAAACCTGTGAACAAAGTGGATCCTAATGAAGTAAGAAAAGAAATGGAAAATATTTAGAAGAAAAAGGAAGAACTTGAGAATAAAGATGAGTCAAATGCATCTATATTGACACTTGGAGTAGAAAACTCTTCTAAAAACTAAACATAGCAATGGTTTTAGAGGGAGCAATGAATGAGAAAAGTAGAAATAACCCAACATAAGAAGTGACAAGCAGTGACATGAGGATATATGGTATAAAGTGTCATTCTGAAGATGATGAAGTTTTCGATAGAGAATATGTAAATATGATGAATTGTGAAGCATCTTAGGGTTTACAGTGTATTAGAACTACAAAGTGTTTATCAACTTTTTGAAGTTGGAGTGCATTTAACACAAAATTAGGGAAAATTTGGTGAGTCATAAAGTATGAAATTAAGTAGAATTAAGTCACATTTGTAAAATTGAAAGGAGTAGAGCAAGCTAGAGAATGTTGAAAAGTGATTGTTATCAAACCCTAGTTTTTGACAAAGCATGAAGAAGGTATTTTATTGTTATCTGAATTTTATGGATTCTAGTTTGAAGTATTTTTAGGAAAAAAAAATGGCTAATCCTACTACCATGGAAGTTTCTTAGAGACCCCGACCTAAATTCTGAAAGTATTCCATGAAAATATTTGACATGGACCCCTTGGGTGCGTTCTCACTTATTCTAGTTAATGTATTACCTACTGAAGACACCAGAACCTACATTCACGAAAATTTGGAAGAATTTAACAATCAAGAACTTAGGGATTTATGGAAGAAGGAATTGGTAGAGATGATCATTTTGTACAACCTAAATATGAAAACCTAGTATGGAAGAAGTTGGATGTGTGGAATTGGTTCCTTAAATTTTCAAATAAAATGGACTCTAAATTTGTTAAGATGGCACTAAGTAGGGTGCATGATATATTTATGTGGACAAGAATAGCAGGGTTAACTACCAAGGAGGTGATACAAGTTGTAACTGGTCTTTGTGCCACTGGACCTTTGCTAGTGCTGAAAGCTATGAAAAACGATGTACTTATGAAGCTAATTAGAGCCACAATTGATGGGAGAGCTTTGACTAATAGGCCTATCACAAAATGAGTTGTGAAGTATGTTGCTATCATGATTAGACAGAAGATATATTTCACCAATTGAGGCAATTTTGTGTCTACCATAGTAATTCATACTACATATAAAAAGGTAGTAAATGGAAGATACTATGATCTATGTGAGTTGCTCTATCAGCAACTTATGAAGAATCTAAGACTAATGAAGATAGAAAAAAACTCCTTTAAGTTTGGGACATTGATAGTTTGTCTACTATTTTTTTTTTGAGGGAGTTATTAGGAAGGAAAAATGTCATATGGGATTACAACAAGCTAGTTTCTCATCAAATTTTTGAGCACCTTCATAGTCTTGGATACTTTAGAGCATAAAATAATGCATTGATTGCATTCTTTGTAGTTTTCTAGAGTGATATGCATGAAAAAGAAAGGATTCCCAGAAGCCTAGTGAAAAAGTATGGAAAGGACATAACCTTTCTTGTGAGTACTAATGAATGCATCATGGAAGAAGTTAAACCAATAAATTTCTAGGTAGAACCATTGGGATATGAGGTTGATGAACAACTTGTTGAGAGGTTTATTCAGATGTTGTTGAGTAGTCCAAGGGACCACTCTCTATGTTGACATGGAACTTATGAAGAAAAAGATAAAGAAGTGCATTTAGTGACTTCTACTTCTCATAGAGAAAAAGTTAAAAGAAAGAATATTGAGGCATTCTTCCAAGGTCCATTCACTAAAGAAGACATTAATGAATTGAAGGAAGCTCTTGATGAGAGAAAGTCCAAGGTAGTTAAAGTATCCTCTGGACCTAGGAAATTTTGAAGAATATCCTTTACTACTGCACCTACCTCTAACACTACTAAAATAGAGAAAGGAAATAAGAAAGAACACAATACTATGACATCAATTGTCATACCTATCTCCATTAGATGGGTATGTGTAGGATCATCATGGAAAAAATTGGCCCTTAAGTGGAAAAAAAATTAGAAAAATCAAAGTTAGGCAACTTGATGTAAAAAATTGAATA
>VDFB02025082.1:0-36918 GCA_007258455.2 Sequoia sempervirens
TTAAATATTATTTTAATTCAAAAGTTAGCTTTTCCCTCTTCTTCCATAATTATTATTTAATTATTTCAATTATTTAATTATTCATTAGCCTTTTCTCTCTATAATTAAATAAATTCTATTATTTATCCTTTCTTTATCTCCCCAATTAAATAATTATTTTAATCATTTAATTATCCTTTCCCTCTCCATTAAATATTATTTTTAATTATTTAATGTTTAACACTCCACCTTTCCTCTATAATTAAATAATTATTTTTAATTATTTACTCCACAACAAGAAGACGATCACATAACAAGAAGATGATCACACACCAAGAAGGCGATCTTACACACTAAGCACTCTAGATCAAGAGAGCATATTCAAGAGCATTATCAAGGCATTCAAGGGAAGGTTATCAAAGTCTTATTACAACAATCAAGGATCCATTATCATGTTGAATTCATGCATGTTGATAGATAAATCATGTTGATGTAGCATTCAAAATCACTTCAAGATATCATCTCAAATCAAGTTCATGATCAAGAATCACATCCATGGAGATTTCTACATGCTGATTTCATTCCAAGGTTTCAATATTGGTATGGTAAGTTGTGACATTATTATGTTCACTTGTCATTCCTTCAATTACATGTTTCAATTTATTCTCAAGTTTGATTACTAAAATGGGGTTTGAACAAGAAAAACCCCTATCCCCTAACAATCAGCATTTTCTTTGCTATGATGTGTGATTTGAGGTTTAAGGTTGAAGATTTATGAAGAGAAAGATTTTAAAAAGAAGCTTTGGTGACTAGTACACATCATTCTTACCTCTCAAAAATTTGGTTTTTGATTATATGTATGGTTAGAATTTAGATATGTACCCCATATTGCTCACATTTGAATGAGAAATAGACAATTAGTGATCTCCATTTAGAAGATTCAAATTTTCTATGTTTCATTTTGGTGAACCTGACATTTTGGAAATTCATTTTTTTTATTTGGAGTTCATTAAGGCCCTAGATCCAGGATGACATTCATTTTTGCATTGCATTTTCCTGAGTGGAATTTCATCTAGCGTTCCTAAATATTGCATTAATGAAATTGCATATAGGTTGCATTTTTACATCTTTGCATCATCTAAAAAATAGAAAAATTGCATTGTTATTCATCATAATTTCATTTAGAGACACTCTTCATTCACTTGAGATTGGAAAATTACATCTTGTTCTCATCATTTTATTCATATTTTAAGCATTGGGCTCTAAACATCCATTTAAGGGTAGTCATTTGAAACATTTCATAAGTTGGATAGATCAATTGTCACACAATGTTAGTATCTTTCCTTTCAAAGTATTCCAAGAAAAAGCTCATTAACAAGCATGATAGTCATCCTTCCACTATATTTCCTAGTTATGAGAGTCTCTTAGTGCAAGAGAATGAAAATATTGACACACTCCATAGTTCCACACCCTCTAATATCTCTTCTAATTGTGGAAATTCAAAGTGATAGAAGAAGATGAAAGCATAGACAATCATGATAATCATAGTTCCTCTTCTCCCAATATCTCTCATACATGTGACAAAGATATTTTGGTGCTAGAAGATACACCCATTGAGAATCATGACAATGTTGAAAGCTCCTCTTTTATAACCTCTCCTACTTTGGAAGATATTATGGCACAAGAGAATGAGATCATAGACACATTTCTTAACATCACTCTACCTAGTCTACATTCATCTTCAGTACAAAATCTTGCAATCTAAAGAGTCTTGTGTAGGTATGACAACTACTACTAAGCAAGAGATATCTTTGTCGCAAAATAAAAGAACATCTTCTACTTTTGATCAAGAGAGTATATTGTTGAGACTCCTTTGAGATTGTTTGATATAGGGCTCCCTCCAAGAACACGAAAGAAATTATACTACAAGAGTTCACTTTGTGAATATCATAGAGTTCATGGTCATTCTACTAATGAATGTGAAGATTTGACAAAAAAAATTCAATATCTTAAGGACTGTGGTGCTCTCCCTTGGGTTGAAGCACCTAGTTCCTCTTTTCATTTTGGCTCATCCTTTTCCTGCACTAAGTGGGGGAAAGGGGTTAGATAGCCTTGTCCACATATGTCACTTGTTGTTGCCTCTCTTGGCTAGTTGACTGCCTTCCATGTATATGTAAGAGAAAGCTTGGGATGTGGATGTCATGCCTTAAGTTGGCTCACACACGATGTACTGAGTAATCTTTAGCATTGTATTTTTGGGGGCAACCCTTCCATCTTATTGCATGATGTAGCTTATTGGAAACATATGACTTGGCATAGGGATTTCTAAATAAGCTCTCATTTATTCTTCTACTTTAAAGAAATTTCTCACGACAATGGTGTTAGCAACCGCTTTAAAGTGGGGGCATACATCGACACTCATGTTTCATTGTGTTTTTCTTTCTTCCTACTATGTGTTCCTTTCTTGGTGGTGTAATTGGGTTTGATTTCCTTTGAGAGCATGATATTTCCTTGCATTTTTCCTCTCTTGGAGATGTTAAGCACAATGTTCCCTAAGATGAGACCTTGCATTTTTCCTCTTTTGGAGACATTAAGCATAATTTTCCCTAAGATGAGACCTTGTATGAAATAAGAAAAATGCCTTTGAACATCCCTCTTTCCTGTTGTATTTTCTTTTTATACCTTATTAAAGTCATGGAGGTATGGCTTTGATATGGTTTATTGGGGCTCACCTAGTGGACAACTAGCTTTCACTAGCCCTTGTGAGCGTGCATTTGGTACCTTATCAAATTCATTGGAGGTATGGCTTTGGTATGGTCTCTTGGGGGCTCACCTAGTAGAAAACTAGCTTCACTAGCCCTTGTAAGCATGCTTTTGTTTGCATAGTGTATGGCATAAGTCACTTGCAAGCATTCTTGGAAAAAAAACTTAGACCTGGTCCACAATGCATTGGACAACTTGTCGAAGCTTGATTCACCACCTTTTTAGATACTCACCACACAAACAACCTAAATGTCTATGGCCCTAGAGTTAGTGCATTTTGTGTTTTTTTTTGTTTTTTGTTGGGAGACTTGCCCCGTGGATGACCTAAAGTTCTGTGGCCTCAGAGTGAGTATGCTTTAATGATGGTTAAGGCTTGATCCGACCTATGAGAAACAATTGAGATCAGTGTTGAGGCTTGTCTTTGATGTTGTATTGTGAATCTTTATTATTGTTGCATACATAAGAGTCTTGAATTTCTACTTTAGTGTGAGTTTGAAGCAAGTTCATCCTCTCACTAAAGTGGGGGCTAAATGTAGTGTAAAAAAATGTATCCCTTTACATTTTCACACTTGTTTGGGCCCACCTAATTTAAATTTATGGTTCTTTATGCTTTAAATGGTCCTATTTTACATCCACAAGCCCAATCCTTTATTAATTAAATAATTTTTAATTATTTAATTAATTCAGTTTTTCTCTTCATTCTTCCCTTGATTAATTAAATAAATTTCATTTATTTAATTGCATCACTAAATAATTCCTTTTTCCTCTATAATTAAATAAATTCTTATTTATTTAATTCTTTTCTTTTCCTTTTATAATTAAATAATTATTTTAAATTATTTAATTATTCATTACCCTTTTCTTCTATAATTAAATAAATCTTATTTATTTAGCATTTCCCACTTTCCCTCCAATATTAAAAAATTATTTTTAATTATTTAATATTTTGTCCATTTCCCCCACTTTTGAATTAAATATTATTTTAATTCAAAAGTTAGCTTTTCCCTCTTCTTCTATAATTAAATAATTATTTTTATTTTTTTTGATCCGTAAGGGTTAGATATTTGATATTAATTAAAATAAAATTTACAATACGTATGCTATAGCAGGTAGATCATTACAGAGGCTAACAAAAAAATTATAACCAGATAAACCACCGAGAATGAACCAAAACCTGCATTGAAAGCCAACATCGAGCTCGAACAAGAGATTAATTAACTACCCGATGAAGCAAAAAACCAGAGAAAATTGACCACCACCTCACAAAAAACCATTCACCTTAGCAAAGGAGTCAAAATATTCCACCCACTCCAAACCATCTGGTGCCACCAACCCCACTTTCCTCTTTAGGAATTCCATCGCTACCACAGAAACCATTTTGTGCCTCATGAGCTCCACCCCTTTAAAGTCTAGAAGAAAGGGGACAAATTTAATTGCTTTGAACTCATTCCATAGTTTTTCCAGGTCCACTGGCCTTAGAATTCCTCTACCCATTATGGCGGCCTTTAACGTTTCATCTAAGCCGCCTAACATGTCCTCCCGAAATAGCCACTCCACCATTACCTTAGCCTCCATCTTTAAAATTCCATTATCTAGCAAAGTCATGAGGAAACGAGATGGGATATATGCATTATCCCTTGCATATTCTTTTCTCTCAAGATGGCCTTTTCCCAGAGTCATTTTCATTGCAACCAAAACCAAAGGATCTGGTTCACAAAGAATTCGCTTAAGTCATTGGTCGGTTATCTCCCTGAAAGTGCATTTCCTTTCCGTTGCGTGTAGAGAGATGGGGGCATATGTACCAAATGCCTCCAACCCCTCCACCGAAACAAAAAGAAAAAAATTTGAGCGACTACCCAAAGCCATCATTGTAGAAAAACTAGAGCCAAGATCACCCAGCTCCACACACCCAACACCGAGCAACAACCAAAACCACACAAACTTTTCCCAACCACTAAAAACTCTACCAGTTAATAAAGCCCATGGTGAGAGAGCCAAGCACACCTCGCAAGAGTGGAACATAATTTTGGAGCAAGGAGGGTCATCCTTCACCACCAACCTTTATCACCCAGCTTTCCAAAAAATGATCGCCTTGCCAATTGTCTCGATTGCATGTTTTCTCAATTCTCGGTGTACTGGGTCATACAAAATTCTAACAGCGTCATAACTCCCTAACGTTTCGACAATGAGACCCACTCCCCAAGCCATGTGGAATCCACCTCAAGCCAGTCGAAACCCCTCTGCCAACATGGAGGGTTTCCCTCCCAACCACCCACTATTTTAATTATTTAATTATTCATTAGCCTTTTCTCTCTATAATTAAATTTAAAGGTTATTATTTATCCTTCCTTTATCTCCCCAATTAAATAATTATTTTAATTATTTAATTATCCTTTCCCTCTCCATTAAATAATTATTTTTAATTATTTAATTATCTAATTATTTGTTCTCACCTTTCTTTTTAAATAAATAAAATGAATAGTTTATTTATTTCTCCTATGTTGGCCACTAAAATTAAATACCTCTTAGCTCCTTGATCCATGTGTTTCTTCTTTCAATTAACCTTCATCCTTGATTAAATTATTTTCTAATTTAATCTTCACCCTTGATCATGATCCTTATTCTATCCACTCACTTAACTCTCCTTTATAAAAGGAGACCTTTCATCCTCATTTGAAGACACACAACAAGAAGATGATCACACACCAAGAACACGATCTTGCACACTATGCACTCTAGATCAAGAGAGAATATTCAAGAGCATTATCAAGGCATTCAAGGGAAGATTATTAGTCTTATTGCAGCAATCAAGGATCCATTATCATGTTGAAGGCATGCATGATGATAGAGAAATCATGTTGATGTAGCATTCAATATCACTTCAAGATATCATCTCAAATCAAGTTCATGATGAAGAATCACATCCATGGATATTTCTACATATTGATTTCATTCCAAGGTTTCAATATTGGTATGGTAAGTTGTGACATTATTATGTTCACTTGTCATTCCCTTAATTACATGTTTCAATTCATTATCAAGTTTGATTAGTAAAATGGGGTTTGACCAAGGCAAACCCCTATCCCCTAACAATCAACATTTTCTTTGTTATGATGTGTGATTTGTAGGTTTTAGGTTGAATATTTATGAAGAGAAAGATTTGAAAAAGCAGCTTTGGTGATTGGTACACATCATTCTTACCTCTTAAAATTATGGTTTTTGATTATATGTATGTTTAGAATTTAGATATGTACCCCATATTGCTCATATTTGAATGGAAAATAGAGAATTAGTGATCTCCATTTACAAGATTCCAATTTCCTATGTTTCATCTATGAACATGCAATGAACACAAGATAAATTCTATTCTCTAATTTTGAATGAAACTAAGTGAGATACAATGAAATTAATGTAACAAAAATTCTACAAACTAAAACAAATAACTAACAACATAAAATAGAAACATAGAAATAAAGCTTTTAATTTTGGAAAATGTAGTTTGAGATCTAACATGGACTAAATTTCCTAGAGGGGCATATGAGTTACAATCAAGGTTTTCTATGGATTCAAATTTTGATGAACAGTCAACATAGAATACCCAAAAATTAGGCAAAACCACCTGTACTAGGACTAAATCACCCAATGGGGTGTACGAGTCCCAAATGAGGATTTTTGCACAAATTTTAGAAAATTTTGAGTGATTATTATGTTTTCTAGTTTGTATGATGTCTAGACTAAATTCAATTATAGATTTTAAGTTAATTTCAATGATGCAAGAGGAAAAACTGTAACTTATATGCATTTTCACTAATGCAAGATTTTGAAACCCTAGATGCAAATTAACAAATGAAAGCTAAATCTAGGACTATGATGCAATCCAAATTAGAAAATAAAATGTTCAAAGGGAAATTTTATTAAAATCAAAGTTAGAAAATTGTCGCTCTATGGTTTAGGACATAGCACAACAAGTTTTCTCCACATTCATTCAAGGAAACCCTAGGGATCTCAGTTGAAAAGGATAGAATGAGGGAAAGAGATCTACTAAAGGTTGTCGTAGGGTGTGATTAAAGACTAAAGAGGGGTTCAACACCAAGATAGGGCTTGGAAATAATATGAATATGCCATGTTTAATGATAAAACTTAATGATATGCAATATTTAAATGAATGACCTAGAAATGAGTTCAAATCTAGAACAGTAAACTGGGAAAGTACAAGGGTTCATCTGGAAACTTGAATGTTCCTTGAATAAGATTTGAAATGTTGAAAATGATGAAGTTAATGCTCACTGGGACTCATACACTAGTAGGGGAAATTTAGTCCTAGATTAGGGTTTCTAACAGAAACTGGAGTCTGGAACTATTGAATCAAGATTTGTAGAAAATGTCTGAAAAATGTGTATGCTGGGTTTAGTCCCAGTATTAGAGTTGCTCTAAAATGTTGATATCCTCTGATGATTTCTAGTAGATTTCTTCCTACGAAATATCCAAGTCTAAATCACTAAAATCCAACCTGTAGGTGACTTTCTGTGATCTTGCAAGTAAGATGAAAACTTTGACAACTTTTCTACAATATTTCTCTTTAATGGATCTCCAACCTAAACTACCTAGATCTAAAATCACACATAAAAGAGAGGGAAAGATGTTTTTTAGTGGACAAGGGTTTTCCTTGGCCAAACCTCGTTTTGGTAATCAAACCTTGAAATGAAATGAAATAGAGTGAAGGAATGATGAATGAACAAAATGATATGTTGCAACTCACCAAAACCTAGAAACAAAAGGCTGAAATCTTGCATTTAATGGCTATAATGGATGTATATCTTGAATCTTGCTTGAATGATATGAATCTTGACTTGAACACTTGGTGCATGTGCAAGATCATCATGGAAAAAATAGGCCCTTAAGTGGCAAAAATTCAGAAAAATTAGAGTTAGGCAACTTGACGTAAAAATTTGAATAAGTTATCTATATTATTTCAAAAGTATGTAAGAATATAATCTGTAGCAAATTGAATGTAGTTTCTAAACTACTAGGATTACATGTATATAAAAAAAAAAATCTATTTGGTGAAAATTTGAAATTTCAATGTAGTAGTACTTAAATTTCAGTGAAAAAATAAGTAGGTGTCTGTTTGACCATCCTAACCACAATAAAATGATAAAAAAAATTATAATATTTTAGATATAAGTAGAGGACTCATGTTCCAATGTGATGCATATTTTTTTGTAATTTTTTTCCAAGTAAATAATTAATTATGAATTTTTTATTACAACTTTTAAAATATATAAAAATTTGTATGTTTGACCACCTTAACTCGGTCAAAATTTCATCAAATTCATTTTTCTAAATCCTATAGTATGTAAAGCGTAGAATGTGATGCATATTTCAGATTCAAAAAATGTGATACCATTTGAAAGCTATAGATGTTTTTCAATCGGCCTATCAATTAAGACTTTAGTCATAATTCAAATAGAAAATGAATAATAATAATTTATTAAATTCAAAGTAAAGCATGCTTTATATTGATGGAAAGTTGAGAATCTCCTTTAAAAACCCTTTTCATTTCATTAATTTTGGGTAAAAAAAAAGTTGTCAGCCACATACCCTATACATACCCATCATATCGCCACTTTTTGGCCCATCATGATCCTACACATACCCCTTGCTTAAATCATAAAACGCTACATCACAAAAGTTAGCTAAAAAAAGCATGATGCATGATGACTTTGACATGATGCTTGATATTTGAATAATGCTCTAAAATACTTGATAATCACTCTTGAATGCTCTTGTAAGACTCTTGTGATCTCAAATTTGCTATATTGCTTGAATAATTGAATTGCTAGATGACTTGTAAACTCACTAGGAGAAAAAATGTGAAATATCCTTATATTTATACTTGTTTATGCCAAATTTCCCAAAATTATAACACCACAAGATGACATCAGATCTAGGTGAATAAAATACCACCAAGAATTTGAATTTAAAATAGGTCCAAGCTAAGCGGGACTCATATGCCAGTTGGGGTGTATGAGTCTCTTTAGGCTAAGCTTGGGACACACTTTTCAAGAAATGCTTAGTTTAATGTGAAATTTAGATCTAGGCCCCGAAACCTAGGTGGGACCTATACACCCAAGGTGGCGTATGAGTCCTAGATCACTAAATCAAGGCTATACAAACCAAAATAATTAAATTATGATTGGTCAATTGATATATGTTGGGATGATCCTTGGAAAGATACATTAATTAAGGCTTGTAGATGCAAGATAAGGCCAAATAAGGCATAAAGAAGCCCAATTTTAGCAGGTTGGGACCAAACAAGTGTGAAAATGTCAAGGACAATATTTTTCTACACTACACAACTTAAATTTTTATTTCATGTATATAGTTTCACTTGAAAACAAAGAAAAAAAAAAGCAATTCAAGAAAATGCATTCTAGAAACTTAGCATTCACTTTTGGAAAGCGCCAAATTTGGTTCTCACCAAATGATGCATTTCATTTAGAACTCACCAAATTTGGAACTCTCCAAATGATGCATTTTATTTGGCACCGCCAAATTTGGGACTCACCAAATGATGCATTTTATTTTCCACTCACCAAATGGGTTTCTTAAGGAAACACCAAGCCTTAGTCTTGATCGTCTGATCCATTTGGCGAGTGCCAAATTTGGCACTCGCCAAATGGTCATTTTGGATTAAAAAAAGTGGCATATTTTTGTGTCATAGATTTGTGCAAATATCCAAGTCTTGGAATATGTAAAATATCATTAAGGGTTTTAACCTTTCCATCATTGAAATACAACTTTTCCCTTCCCTTACCAACAATCTTCTTCATGCTGCTATCACCAAGGAAAACTTCTCCCCCATCATAAGATGAATATGAAGTAAATCACTCCTTGTAAGGATTCATATAGTAGGAGCAACATGAATCAATAAACCAAGCACCATCACTAATAGTGTTAGTAGAAATTAAAAATTTAGGATCAAAATCACCATCTTCTGAGGAATTTTCTATGGAAGCATCTAAACTCTTTCTCTTATTTTTGCACTCCTTATTCACATGTCCTCACTTACCATAATTCCAACACTTTACTCTTCTTTTCCTGGCAATTTTAGAATGTCTTTTTGACATGTCTCTATTTTTTCCCCTTTAGACCTTCCTTTTTCTATGGACCTTCTTTTCACATGCAAGGCATATTTGGATCTTACATTCATATAATTTATCCTCATCTCTTTTGAAGGAAGTATAGCAATGAGACCATCCATCTTTGGCTCTATACCACCACCACTTATGACAACAATTATATTTTCCCAAGATTCGGGTAAAGAACAAAGAAACAAAATACATTTATCTTCTTCTTCTATATTAACATCTACAGATGCAAGCTGAATTAAAATAATATTATAAGAATTTAAATGTTCTACAATAGAATTGCCATCCTCTATTTTCAAAGAATACAAGCATCTTTTGAGATATAATTTGTTTGCTAGACTTTTAGTTTGGTAGATTTCACTTATCCTCCTCCATAACTTGTATGTGATAGATTCTTCAGAAACATTCGGGAGAATGGAATCTACAAGACACAACCGAATGGTTCCTCATTCCTTTTAGTTAATTTTCTTCCAATCTTCATTAGATGTTGATTTTGGTTTCTTTCTGAAAGGTGGAAAAATTTTTCACTTTACTTCTAGGGTTTAGGACCTAGAAGAAGCACAGTCTTCACCAACTTTCATTCAAGAACAAACCCTTGAGATCTCAATGCAAAGGGGAAGGATATCTTGCAAGCGGGATGTTATAGAGGTTGAATACAAACTAATAAGGGGTTCACCACCAAGTAAGACCTTGGAAACATAAATGAAATGCAAGATGCAATGCTAAACCCTAATTCAATGAAATGACCTACAAAATGACCTAGAAATGTAAATGAAATAGAATAGAAAGCTACAGAATGATATGTGTGCACCTAGGAATCTGAATATGGCTAAATGGAGCTATGAAATAGTAGAAAATATGACTTTAATTTTAATTGGGACTCATTCGCCAAGCTAGGAAAATCAATCCATGTTTTGGGTTTCTATGCAGTAACATGAATCTTCCAAAAGGGTATCCGAATTTGCAAAAATATGAATTTTGACTAAAACTAGGACTCATTTGCTAGAAGTAGCAAATCAGTCCAGGTAGGGTTTGTTGAAGCTTCAAAGTCTGATCTTGCTCTTCTCTATCTACTCTATCCTTCTTGATTGATTTATGAATCTGAAACCTTGATTTGCAACTTGTAGGTCTTCTCCAATGTGCTCCAAGGTTTGATGACAACTTTGACAGCTTTGAATTATTTGACAACTTTTCTCTAATATTTATCCTTAGGAAATATGCAACTTAGACCTATAAATCACACACCAAGGAGAGGAAAAAATGTTGGGTTAGTGGATAGGGGTTTTCCTTGGTCAAACCCCTTGTTGGTAATCAAACCTTGGAATAGAATAAAATATGAAGTGAGAATGATGAATGAACAAAATAAGATGTTCCTACTCACTAAACCCTAGCAATTAAGTGTTGCAAACATGTATCAGATGGCTCCAATGGATGTAGACCTTGAATCTTGCTTGAATTGGATAGATCTTGAATGGAATGCTTGCTTGAATCACAAAATCCTACATCACAATTGTTAGCTAAAAAAAAAACATGTTGCTTGAATGCTACTCTAAAATGCTTGATAATATACCCTTGAAGACTCTTGAATGCTCTTGTGAAATCAAACTTGATATTAGGATGCTCATTCAACTTGCTAGGTGATCTCTTGAATGTTTAGGTGAAAATGAGTGAAATGACCTTGTATTTATACTTAATTATGTAAGAATTCCTGAAATTACAATACTACAAGTTGACATCAAATCTAGGAGAATAAAATTCCACCAAAAATTTGAATCAATTTTGATTTTGGGCCACACGGGACTCATTCGCCCAAGGTGGAAAATGAGTCCCACCAGGCCTAAATTTTGGGACCATTTTTAAAAATGCTTAGAAATGTGTGAAACCAAGTTTAGGACCAAAAAGATTTAGGTGGGACTCATTCACCCAAGGTGGTGAATGAGTCCTAAATCACTAAATTTTGGCTATTCAAGCCTAAAACACTTGAACTATGATTGGGTAATAATTTGTGTTAGGATTATCCTTCAAAAGATTCATTATATGAGGCTTGTGGATGCAAAATAAGGCCAATTAAAGCATAAGAAAGCCTAATTATTAATGAAAAGCCTAGAAAAGTGTGAAAGTGTGTTACAACACTTCACATCACTTTAAAAAAGGGCAAGATTAAAGTTAAAAAGAGGTTTATTAGGTTTAATTAATTAATAAAACCTTAGAAAAGTGTGAAAGTGAGTTACAACACTTCACAACACTTTAGCAAGGTACAATTTAAATTCACTAGTTCACAAGGACCCAAGACCTAATGTGAATGTGTCAACCACATTAAAACACTAAATTAAGAAAAATTTAAGCTCACTTCAACAAGGAGGGCCCAAACAAGTGTGAAAATTTCTCCGATGACATTTTTCGACACTACACTTTTCACTTGAAATTACCAACCATTGATCTCTCTCTTCAAGGAGATCATCCATCTTCAACTTCCAAATTTCATAACCAGTACCATTGAATTTCTTAATATCTAAATGGGAGGTAGATGCCATGGTTTTCAATCTTCACAAATATGCAAAATCCACAATGCACAAGCTCCCGCTGCAACCAAAGAACCTTCAACACTTAAGAGAAAGGTATCTCTCTCTCAACGAAACTGTCATCTTTGATACCAAATGTTAGTGAAACTTGTAGTAGTAGAACTTAATAAAGTGGTTTGCAAATATAAAATTATGTTTACAAGATTACTAATAATTTATTGTGTGATTAACAATTCCAAGCATGAAATAAAATTAGCAATACCACAAGTTGAGATTCGCAAGTGAGACAAGATGTACTTGGAGAAACCCTTGCAAGAAAAAACTCCACAACCAAAGAGATCCAATGTTTGTATTAATCTTCAAATGAGATACAACAATGAAAAAATCCTCTTTGAATTTTGGCAACACTTTGTTACTTTGACAACCTAAAAACAACTCTACAAACCACCATCTCAATGCTCCAATATATAGAAGTTTTTGGGAAAGAATACCACATATGGTATCCAAAAACAACAAGGAAAACCACCTAGAAAAACTCATGCCTCCCTTAGTGGACAACCCAAAAACATGGTAAAAATTATTAAATGCTCACATGGCCTTCACATGGGCACCTAACCCATATCCAATAGAAATTGGTCAATATCGAGTACTCCAAAACTCTCTAATGGATTTGATGGCTTCATGCAATAAAATGCATCAACATGTAAACTTGGGTGCCCCACCATGCAAAACATGTAAATAACAGGTAAGGAAATGCATTGCAAAGTGTTCCCCACCCAAAGTTGGATGCCTAAATGGATTATGCTCCTGTGATGATCTATAACTATCACCGTAGTGGGTCCACCTCTTTGAATGCAATTGAAATTTATGTATTGTTGTTGTTATTGAATACAAGAATAGCAAACATCCATTTTCCCCATTGATGTATCCAATTGAATAGTGAAACATGAAACTTAATTGTCTTTCTATGTTTGGTATTTTTCTCTCAATTTCATATGCTAGAGGTTTATTTTTCTCTATTCTACCTTTTTTTAACAATATGTAATAGGGGAAGAATAAAGAAACTTTACAAAGATTTATATGGGAAAATTAAAACGTAGGATTATTGGCATAGTTTTATGTAATTTATTTAATTTGAAAAATCAAGAAAAAAAATGATTGGTATAGTTGGCAATCACTATGTGTTAAGAATTTATTCAATCTTGTTTTAATCTTGTGGAATTGATTGAACATTATAAATATATATTAAACATATTTTAAATGCATATTATTTAGTGATAGTTATATTTGTTATTGTTAATGTATTTCTTTTTATTAAGAAGTATTTAAATGAAAATCATTTAATAAATGTGCATTCTCATTAATTTCTCATGTTCATTGTTTTTGATAAAGGAAAAAATGGGTTTTACAAGGACTGGAAACCGTGGAGTTTACAAAGAGTAAGAATAAGCATTAAAGTCAGCAAAGACAAAAAGGATGCATCAAAATAAAGCCCAAGAGACACAGCAACCACCAACCCAAAGCCAACAAGGGCCACCAAAAGACCCAAACAAAAAAACTAGCAAAAAACCCCCACCTAAAATAAGAACTTAAGAGCTTTAGCAGTGTCAACTTTGAGATCGTGCATATCTTGAATGCCCTTCTTCAAGACTTGAACCATATGGGGCATAGGAGGAGTCTTCCTCTTCATACTAGCTCTCATCCACTTGGAAATATCAACATCCTCAATACTGTTCTTGTCCTTTTTTGCAACCAAATCCACAACCAGAGAACACTGCTATGAGTTCTCCAGTTTCTCAGACATTGCACTAATGATGATGGCATTATGTTTCGCCATTTTGTGATTTTTCTCCATAATAGTTCTCATAATGTTTTTCATTTTACCTATTTCATCTTCTAGACATTTGAATTTTCCTTCATTTTCCTCAGCCTCCATTCTCATTCTATCCTCCTTCATCCCACACTCCGTAGTTATGAGGGAGCTAACTTTACCTTCCAACTTCTCCAGCTTGCCATTGAGGGCTCTATTTCTGAGATTAAGGTCTTTAATTTCATGAAAATCCCATTTCATTATTCTAAAGTAATCCACAACACCGTTCTTGGAAATTGCCAGGATATCCCCAAGAAACTCACATTCTAGTTTAAAATAGTGGTCCTCAGGGTTTAGGTCTCTAGGGAATTTTGGTCCATTTTTTTTGTCCAAAGAAAGGAAGGATGAGTGAGAGTTCAGGCTAGCATTAGGGGCCTCCGAAAAGTCCTCCTGGGAATCCTCAGAGTAAGATACTAGATTGTTAATAGGCAACTCTTTCTGGGTGGGCTTGACATTCTGACCAAAGTAGCTAGGGTTTTTAGCTTTTAGAGTAGAGCAGTAGGGATTTTTGGAAACATTAGGATTCATGGGCAGGGGATTACCCTACCAGGTTTTCTTACCAAAATTAGGGGTCAGGGGAATTTCCACATTCCACTCAGGGTCAAGCTCCTTACCAACCTCTGATACACTATCCTCAGTATCCTCATCATCTAAGGGCAAGGCCAGGATAGGGTTGGATAAGGCCGAAATATTTTGAAAGTGTTCATAAATGAGCCTAATAAGGCCAAAATGTAGAATAGGGTATTTCTTAGGATCCTTCCTATGATCCTCCAGGCTATTACTCGTGGAACAATACAAGTAATAAGGTAAAGAAACCCTTACCTTGTGATGGAAATGGTTGAGCAAGGCGAAGTGGTAGCCATAAACCCTTGTGAATCTATCATCCAAATTAATGTATTCCATGATGACTCTGAGCACCTTCCTCCATAGTGATTTAATCGTATCTACTTCAAAGTAGTTGTTGGAGAATTTTATCAGCTTGATCTTTTCTTTCTCTTTCCTAGGGAATCTAATAACTACTTCATCAGAGAACCTTCTGTCACGAAATAATTTTGTTCCCTCGGTAGACATGCCGGTCACTTCGCCGATAAGGTTCTCGTCCACCTCGACCTTCCTACCAAACAAAAATATTTCCCCATTGTTCCAATTTTTCTCAAAGTACTTGGTTTCCTTCAAATCAGGCCCATGAAGCTTCTCAATGAATGGGAGTAGACCACCTCGTTCAATTTTTTCCCAGACCTTTAGATTCCTCTTATGCATTTCGTAGGTTTTTGGCTCCACCCTTTTCCTATCACCTCCCATTGTCACAAAAACCTCACAACCAAAGAAAAAATTCAGATGAATTTCCGCAGGTAGACCAGAGAACCCACAAAACGTGCCGCCTCTTACTACTAGTTAAGATATTCAAAGTGGCCCCATCAAATCTAATGATGTTGAAGTACTTGGCCCTACTTACTCCCATCATCAAAATAAGTCATTGTTTTCCCATGCATGATATCATAATTAATTAAAGCCTTGATGTCAACACCAAGATCACTAAGGTTCTGCCATGTGACCATATTAGATTGTTTAACCCCTTTGTTAGCAAAGAAATCAGCCACACTATTGGCTTCCCTAAATGCATGAGTAATTTTAAATTTGTCAAAATTAGCAAGGAGGGACTTAGCTTCTTCTATCCAACTCTTGATAGAACATAAGGAGGGGACTTCCCTAGGAGGCAATCAATAATGTTTTTAGAGTCTCCTTCGAGCCATAAATATTTAATATTCCTTTTAACAGCCAAGTTAATCACATGAAAGGATCCAATAGCTTCAACCACGTGATTAGTTTGAGAACAAATTGGAATAGCCACCGCCACTAGAAAATTACCATTAGAATCCCTGATCACGCCTCCACTTCCAGCCAATCTTGGGTTTCCCTTTGTTGCACCATTGAAATTAGCTTTAAACCAGTCACACAGAGGAAAACTCTAGCTCACCCCAGTTTGGTCTTTTTTTGTAGGTTTAGAAGTCCTTGACACATCATTTTTAATCTTCCACTACTTGGCTATCTTTAAATCATATGGAGTGCACACCACAAACCTCTTTTTTATTCTCTTGTTGAGGAATGATATTATAGTTTTCCACAATTAATATGAAGGTTTTTTCAAAAACATTGTTCTTCGACATTTCCTTGTTTCTAAAAATTCTATTATTTTGTTCTTTCCACACACCCCAAACTATATAGGGGAAAGTGAAAGCCCATAATCTTCGAATAGAAGGATTCAAAGAGGGAAATTTCCATTGACATAAGAAGTCTTCAATAGTATAAGTTAACACCCATGAGATATTATAGAGAGTTAAAAACTTACTCCATATGGTGGCAGTAAACAGATAGTGGAGAAACAAGTGATTTGTAGACTCTGCTTCATTTTTGCATAGATAACACCTATTAGGTATCTAGAATCCACACTTGCAAAGATTGTCAACTGTGAGCACTTTGTTTTGAAGAAGGGTCCAGAAGAAGATATTGACTTTGGGAGTCAAATGTTTTAAAATCCAAGCTCTAGCCCAGAAGGGAATGAGGGATTGAGAAAAGGACAATAGAGAAACAACCGAAGAAACAAAGAAATTGCCTAAAGGATTATCTTTCCATAGTAAGACATCACCCTCCTGACTTGAACCCATCCTAACAACCAACATAGAAGAGTGGATCAGAGCAAGCTTCAGGCTAAGTAGGTGTAAGTCCACCCAACTCCCATCACACCAATAGTCCTTAACTTGAGTTCCAAAAGTTCTTTTGCATATATCAACCCACTTGTTAAATCTCTCGTTATTAATGAGGGGATCTCTCAACAACCATCTATCCTCCCAGAACTTAGCTTGATTTTCGCTTCTTATATTCCATCCAATACCTAAATCCACAATCTTTCTCCCAATAATCATATCATTCCAACATGCTAATCCATGGGGCAAATATGGAGAGTCTAGAAGATTCTTAAGAGATCCACAATTAGCCATATATTTACTTTTTAAATTTTTTTTCCATTCCCCATTAGACAAAAATGATCTCTAGATTTGCTTAGCAAGAAGCATTTTATTCATCATTATGATCTTTCTTAGACCTAGGCCACCCATCTTCTTTGTCCTACAGATAAGATCCCATCTAATAAGAGGCATTCTCTTTCTATCTTCAACCCCTAACCAAAGAAATATTTTTTGGATTTCTTCAACAACATCGACAAATTTAGCAAGAATTTTGAAAAGACTTAGGGCATAAATCATAAGACTTTGAAGAGAGGCTTTAAGAAGCTAGGATTTTCCTACTTGACTAAGAAAGGCTCCTTTCAATCCTGCTAGATTTTTGCTAAACCTATCCACCAATGAGCACTAGAAAGATTCGGGAGGTTAGAGTCCTAAAGGAATACCAAGATAAATGGAAGGTAAGGAATCCACTCTACAACCCAAAATTATTGCAATCTTGACTTGTCTATGATCAGGAGTATTGAAGAAGAAAAGAGAACTCTTTAATCTATTAAATGACTGACCAGAAGCTCTCTCATACTCATCTAAAATTCTTTTCAGATTCTTAGCTTCAGTCACCGTGGATCTCCCCATCAGCATAGTATCATCAACAAATTGTTGATAAGAGCAGATTAGATTACTAGAAGAGGGCCTTAGACCTATCAAAGAACCCTGGTCAATCAGTCTTTTCAAATTACGCCCAAGACACTCAGCCATATTGGTGAAAAAAATAGGGGATATAGGATCTCCCTGTCTTAAACCTCTCGAATTCTAGAAAAAATGAGAGGGATATCCATTCACCATAACAGAGATGGATGCAGTAGAAACAAGTTGCTCAACCATCTGAAGAAATCTTATGTTGAAACCAAACTTTCTCATGATCTTGAGTAGGAATTTCCATTCCACACGGTCATAGGCTTTCACAATATCCATCTTTAAAAGAAAACCTTCAGTTTTGGATTCCACAAGGGAGTGGATGTTCTCATGGACGGTGAAAATAGAGTCTAGAATCTGCCGACTAGAGACAAAAACATTTTTTTGGGGAGAGATCAGAGAGGGCAGGAGTAAGAGAATTCTTGATGTCAGAACATGAGAGATGATCTTATAGAAAGAATTAGAAAGACCTATGGGCCTAAAGGCTTCAAATTCTTCTACTCTAGGTTTCTTGGGGATAAGGGCCAAGAAAGTAGCATTCAGTTCCTTTAGGAGACTTCGTGATCCAAAAAATTCTTTGACTGCATTTACAACCTCTTCTTCAACAATCTCCCAAAACCATTGAAAGAAGAACATGGGAAAACCATCAGGGCCAGGGGCCTTGTTACCCTCAAAGGAAAAAACAACTTTTTTAAGTTCTTCCCTTGAAGGGATAGTAGCTAATCTAATATTGTCTTCCTCCTTGATTAAACTAGGGATGGCCTCTAAGAGGTAATATTTCTCTTCAGTGTAAATTCCTTCATTAGCTGAGAGGAGATTACTAAAAAAAGGATAACTCAAGTCTTCTAATATCTTCCTCCTCTTCAAACTGAATGCCATTACTTTCAATGTGAGAGATTCTATTGGCTGCCATGTGTTTTGACGCAGAGAAATGAAAATATCTAGTGTTTTTATCCCCAGCTGATAGCCAAAGAGCTCTAGATCTCTATTTCCAAAAATCCTCCTCTCTAGCAATGATTTCATGCATTTTGACAAGCACCTCATTTTTTTTTTTTCCTTGTAATCATCAATATACCCTTCCCTCTGAATTTTATCTTGAATCTCCTCTAGCTCCATTTGAAGCTTGGATTTGATTCCAAAGATGTTGCCAAAGCTCTCTTTTTTCCATTTTCTTATTTTGCATTTAACGTCCCTTAATTTCTTAGCCACTCTGAACATGGCGGTCCCAAAAACATCTATATTCCACCAATTCCTTATTTCCTCAAAAATATGAGGATGGGAGAGCCACATTCTTTCAAATCTAAAGGGAAAGTTCCTCTTCCCCTTAACTGGATCCACCATAAAACTTATAGGAAAGTGATCTTAACCGACCCTAGATAGACCTTTTAGAGAATAAAAATAATTTAAGAACCACTGATCAGAAATAAGTGTTCTATCTAACCTTACTTGGATCAAGTCCATACCAGTTCTTTGATTTGACCAAGTAAAAGCGGCTCCTTGCAAATATAAATCAATCAACACCTAGTTGTTGATGAAATCCAGAAGATCCATTCTGCTTTCCAAGTTAGCCTAATAACCTCTGAACTTCTCATCATCCTAAAGAGGCGTGTTACAGTCTCCCATAACCACCCAAGAATCATTACTAAAAATCCTGCAAAAGGCAGCAAGCTCCTTCCAAAACAATCTTCTAGCACCTATCCCATTAGGGGCATAGATGTTAGACTGAATCCAACAAAAAATGTCCCTTATATGGGTAAATCTTGTGGCCACATGATTAAAGCTTTCCAGTAAGGGTTCTCCTTTAATGAGATTCTGGTTCCAAAATGTTACAATACCTCTAGAGGCACCAACTGAACTATTTCGATGGACACCACAAAATTGAAACATCTTGATCTTTTCCACCTTCTCTTGAGGCATTTTAGATTCTTGAACAAGTAATGTGTCTAGTCTATGGTCCCTAACAAAGTTGTGCAACATGTCCTGCTTATTGGGGCTATTTAGTCCCCTTATATTCCAAGAGATTATCTTCATATCTTACCACAAGATTGGAGAATCTCTAGGATGGTCTTTAGAACACCATCTACGATATCCTGAAAACTACCATGATCCCTCAACTACTTTTCTGATGTTCTTCCTTGGTTTCTCTTAGAAGCTCCACAATCTACCTTAGCTCTAGTTTTGGTGGTCACTCCACTTAGAGTATTCAGTTGTTTGTTTTTCTTCTTTTTCTTCTTAGACAAAGAGTTGGATTCCTCTCTATCCGTTTCTTCTTGGCTTTCCACTTCTCTAACCGAGTCCCATATCTTGTTTGACATCCTCCATTGATCCAAGGGGAGGGCATCCATTAATCCATTGTTGCACTAGGACGAGTTTTCACTTGAAAGCTCTTGAGTTAGACACAAATTCTCAAAGGTATCCTTGACAAAATCTGTGGAAGTAGCATTCCCTGAATTCAGAAAAGAGTCCAAACAAGAGGGAAGAAAAGAGTCCAAACAGGAGGGAATAATTTCAATAGAGTGTGTCCTTAAAATATTTATATTATTATTTAATGTGTTAAAAGATCAATATATACATTATCAAACATTTGGAAGCACTAATTTCTTAACAATATGGATTATAAACATACAATTTTTTGAGTGAGCTACTAGTTAATGGTATTTTTTGTGGAAATTTAATTTTTAGTATGGGTGTATTTGATAGTGTAAGAGTAGTGTTTTAAAGAGTGGATGGATTTTTTTTTTTTTTTGTTATGATAGATCATATTTTTATTTTAAATTTTCTTAATAGATATGCATTGTTTCTTACATTTTATTTTTTATTAAAATATGATAAAAAGTGAAATGTGTGATTTTATATTTAATATACGATTGTTTATGTGTAAATTGTAAAGTAATTTTTTGTTCCATTAAAATTCATGAAAAGGTAGTTTTCTTGCATTTTTATAAGATTGATATAAATGTTGCTACAAGGAACTCTAACCATTAGGAAATGTCTTGGACCTTAAATTGATAATATAATAAATAAAATAATAATTATTAATGTATATAATAAAGTAAATTGATTAAGCTTTGAATCTTGACTTTTTGTATGTTGATATTTGCCAAATGTCATGGTATTTTTTGTACCATACATATTTTTTAGTTGTTCTTTGAATTATATATTGCTTTTATGATGTTAATCTATGTTGAATCAAATTAAATAGAAGTAGATAGTAGGAAATGAACTAATCATTCATTAATGCATGGTTTCTCATGTCTATCTATACCTTTTGTATGTTAAATATTGGCTTATTTATTTTTGATAAATTAAAAGGATATTTTAAAGAGCCCTAACCCTTATACAAACAATTTGATGAACAACTGTCAATAAATAGTACAACTACACAAAATTTGTGAAATCAAACCACTAAAAGAAACTAGAGAGTTCCATAACCAAACCTAGAAAGACACACACCCTTAATATAGGAATGAGACATTGAAACTTGTTTTGTAAGACCTTTCTTCCTTCGTTGAAGAATAGTCCAAGAGAACTCATTATTTTCATCCATAAAAGCATGAGAAGGAGGAGCAAAAACCCTCTTTATTGTCCAATAGGAGATAAATATGATCTATCTATTTCTAATTAATTAGAGTTGTTGATTGGAATCTACAATTATAACTAGTCAAATTGGAGGTAATCTACAATACACATACGATCACATGTATGTTCTATTTGGATATTTATGATTTTTCCTTTACAATAAATAGTAGGAAAATAACAAATTAGAAAATTCATTTCTCAATTGAACTTTTCAAAAATGTCAATGAAATTAATACATTTCTTTGCTTTTGGAATAAAAGTTTAATATATTTATATGTTTCTTTGTTTATAATGTTGGATTCATTAAAACATTTATAACAAATTCATATGGTTTGTATGTCTCTTACTATCTTATTTCTAACATAAAGACTATAATAGTATGTTACATACACTTGATAAATATTTGATACCTCACGAACATTCTATAGCAAGTATTAGCTAGAAGTTTTCACGATTCACTTGGAGAGCTTAGAAGCTCATACAATATAGTCTATGAGTTAATTAATGGGTTTATTTTCGTGTTCTTATTTAAACTTTTATATAATTATTTGAAATAACAATGACCTAAATTTAATGGTTGTATAACTATAAATACACATTCTTTATGATAAAAATTTATAGTTATTATGCAACTTAAAAAAATAGATTTAATACAAACTGTTAAATTTTCTATACAATTATTCTTATATATATATTTTTACTATACTTAAAAGGGCAGCTTTCAATGGATAACCATTCTGGCAAAAACTGCTTGACAGGAAGTATTGCCCTCAAATTTTTGGGCAGATGCGATAATTTATCTCAATCATTTAGTATGACAATTATTGGATCGTCTGTAACAGTGCGCATGCGAAGAGCACTGTGATGACTATTGGTAGAGGGTACAAAGAATTAGCTGGTTCTTGTCTGTACTCTAGCTATGATCGGGGACCTAAACATGAGATTTGGTCAGGGTTTTTCAAGTTTTCTATGTGATTGAGTTTGACAGAGGGCTTTTGGCACGTAAAATCTTTCAAGCTTAGTATTTTAAATGGAATGGTTGAGATTGGATTCTGTGGAGTGATACGGAAAGTGTGTTTAACATGATGAAACTTGTGAATCCGCGAGTGCCTGAGGTAACTGTTGTGTGAAAATCATGGGATGATGCACTACATTTTATTCCAAATGTGAAACCCATTTACATGTCAAAAGTCCAGATGCTTAGTCTTAAGCTCTACAGTCCCCTAAACCAAGACAAATCAACCTCGATGTATGCTTTTCAAGGGAAATAGCTTCTAAGCATTCGCAATGGGAATAGGGGGCAAGCCGCAGGAGGAACATGTATAATTTGACGAATACGATCTAAAAGCAGGGTTCCTATTTTCTAGAACCTTACCCTGTAGTCTAAGTTTTTCTTCTCATGAGACCCTATTCCATAAAAGTAATTCCTAGTATTCTCAGTCAAATTGATTTGAAGATGACTAATGGGTTTTCAACGTGAGTAGTTTTACAAGCAACTTCAAAGCAAGTTTAGAATTGATAGGAGCTTGTTGACAACGGACTGTACCCTTTTATCTAGGCGGGCTACCATTTCTTTCAACTGTCTTATCTAGATGTTTGAGGTTCTTGTTTTTTTTCTTTAAGCTTTATTTCAATTAAAAGAAACATTTATTAAGGTTTACCAACGTAATAAGGGAGAGAAAAGCCAACGCCATGAGTCATGGTCCAGCATCAATCCTGATGGAAATGGTTAACAACCACTCATTTACGTGGAACATGTGTAATGAATACAATCTAAATTCTAGAAAAGTAGGAAATTTTATTTTCTAGCACATGTAACCCCTTTCATACTGTATGGTATTCTCAGTCAAATTGACTTGATGATGGCAAATGAGTTTTCAACATGGATATTTTTATAAGCAATTTCAAAGAAAGTTTAGAAGTGATAGCAGCTTGTTGACAAAGGACAGTACCTCTTGATTCAGGTGGACTATCATTTCTTTCAAATGCCGTATCTCGAGGTTTGAGGTTCTCTAAAAATTATAGGTAAAACCTTACATCAAGGTGAATTCAGATGAGTCAGGAAACTCACCGACAAAGAGCAGGTTCTCGGTTATGAGCATACTGTAGGATGCGACATACGATTGTTTGTAGGATGAGCACACTCTAAGCGCTGACCACTTAGGTGGCTGTGGTGGGCCTGCTTAATCTGTTCCGTTCCCCTATCCATTTCCGTTTCATTAAACATTCGCGGTTACGGTCAGCGCCCAGCAGTTCCCGCCCATGAGGAAAACGAAACTCAAACTCAGAAACTGTTCCCGCCTTCTGCAGAAATTTGGTGGATGTAGGCAGTCGTACTGTTTCACCGTATGCATCAAATAGGTTTCCAACTCGATGAGTTTACATTTGCCAGCGTATTCCCAGCCTGTGCCAAAATGGGAGCGTTGCAGCAGGGTTTTAAGTATCCATAAAAGCATAAAGGATAGGCGAATGGTCTGGCAGACATGCTTTCAAAATGTGGAAGCATAGACAAGGCTCGTGAGCTGTTGACCGAATAGCCCAAAGAAATGTGGTTTCATGGAAAGCCATGATTACAGGATATGCACAAAAATGGGTTTGTTGAAAAGGCTTTATAAACGTTCATTTCAAGCAAATGCAATTGGCAGGTGTGAAGCCAGTCTCTGCAACCTTTACCAGCATCCTCCCAGCCTGTACCAAATGAGAGCTTTGGAGCAGTATATGGGCATCCATCAAATCATAAAGGATAGAGGAATTTCGTCAGATATTGTAGTTGCTGCTGCTCTGGTAGACGTGCATACAAAAAGTGAAAGCATGGACAAGGCACGTGAACTGTTCGACAAAATTCCTACAGAAATGTGGCCTCGTGGAATGCCACGATTGCAGGATAGACACGAAATGGTTTTGTTGACAAGGCTTTAGAAGCCTTCAAGCATATGAAATTCGCAAGTGTGAGGCCAGTCTCTGCAACCTTCCCCAGCATCCTCTTGGAATGATACACAGAGTATGCCTATACCCCTTTCACCTTATTATCTCCTCCTACATTAATACAAAAAATTACTAGCTATGTATGTAATAGATTATGTTTGCTAATTAAATCTATGTTATGCTTGCCACAACATTAGATATTGGAGAGAGACATTTCTTTGGGGAGAGAAAATGACAGTCGATGTTAACACTATTGCATTGGAATTTTGAATTCTTTGTGTGAATAGATATTCTATGCTTAGAAGTATGTGTTAATTTTTTATTAAAGTCTTAATATTATTTTTCAAATCTAGCAACAGATAAATATATACACAATTTTTTTTGTTTCTAGGGGAGAGGACCCAGTAGTTGTGCACCTAACTTCGCGTTCCTCAAAATCCTACTTGGAAATTTCAAATCACTCCAATTTTTTTACAGCAGCTTACTTGGCAAGTCCCCTGCTTATAACTTTCGTTTCGGGGCCACATCATCAAATATGATGCCACATCAGCATGCTTTTTGTCAAGGTGTCCAAAAAGGCCCTGCACAAACCTGTTACCAATACTTGTGCATTGACATCATGGATAGTTGAGAGCTGATGTGGCATCACATGATTGGTTGCTTTTTAGATCAAAGGAATACATTTTGTTTAATTTATGGTAGTCATGTCACAACTATTGGGCATTATATAAACAACTATTGGGCATTATATTAACAAAAACTATCTCAACTATTGAAACATGCTCAACTACTGGGTCCTCTCCCCTAGGTTGTTTATAGACCCAAAATATAATTGATGAAAACTTCACAACTAAAGAGTTTGAAAGTTTTGATTTTCAGGAAAATAAAGTATTGCTCCATTTCATATAATCATTTACATATACATGAAAATTAAGGTTTCTAAGAATATCTAATTTTATTATCATATATAAATTTCAAAGTTATATTATATTAGTTATTTTTCATTGGATATCACATAAAATGATATAATTGAGTAAAAGAAAAATTACGGATCTAGATTGTCCACTTGAATGCTATTCATCATATCTCAAAACCTTTATTGAGATTATACTAAAAAAATTTGATAATGAAATATGATATATTCATTTACTAGAACTTGCAATGTTAAGAGGTGTAATGGTTGTGTCAATAGGACACATTATATAGATAGATATGTAATACAAAATTCTCCCTATTTTTCACTAGAATATGAACTTTAGTGTTAAATAATAGCTTTGAGCTAGGCAGAGAATATATGAAAGTGTGAATAAAGGGGCAATAATTATTAGTAGATGATGAATGCATAGAAAACAATGAAAATATGAATGAAATAGGCGTTGATAGGAAACTAGCCATGAAGCAAGCTTAAAATAAGAGCATGACACGTGTCATTAAGGCATTCCCATCAAAGTGGGTACACAATTAAATGAGAAATACAATGGACATGCTAATATTTGAATAATGTCCCAATCATAACACTCTATAACAAGCATCTCCTTTTGACATAAATTAAAATTGTTAATGCCCTTAACTCATTCTACATTTTTAGATATTCTTGCAATTACATTCATACTTGTGTACTAATATCTTTCTAATGGTGCATTGAACATTCATAGTATTTTCTTTAATTCCTAGTGAGTTGTGTTGATATTCACAAATAAGAAATGTGAGTTGTTAGTCTAGTCAACTCGTGCTAGTATTTTTCATGTTTCACCAATAATTCTTAGATTCTTCTTCAAGCCATGAATTTTGGTTACATCTACATAAAGGAAACTCAATGGGTGTGTGCAAGAAGTTGAGTCCACGAAACGTGGAAGTTTCTTGCCTTAGACAAAAAATTGAAATCGGCATCGAACAAACGGGATCCCGATTTTTAAAAATCAGGATCCCGTTACGGTTCGGGATCCTGAGCCTGAAACCAAACGGGATCTCGCATTTTAGAAATCGGGATCCCGTTTCCCTGCGGACTCCGAACCAATGAACACGGAACGGGATCCCGATTTATAAGAAAAACGATCCCGACATAAACACGGATCCCGAGTTGTATAATCGAGATCCCGTTTTATACCGCTATTTTTTTTTTTAAAAGAACAGTTTTCACTGCTCTGCGAACGGGACCCCGAGTGCATTGGCGACAGCGACCCCACGACCAGCTACAGGTACGCCACCTAAACACCATTTCTTTGCATTTTTTTTTGAATTGAAATTTTAAATGAAATACGTTAATTTAGCATGTATTTTTTTAATTTTTGTCACGTTTTAATCATTTTTTTAATTGTTATAGTAGAATTCAATAATTGTAAAAATAGACAAAAACTTGCAATGAAATTTAGATGTTTTTTATAAAAATGAAAAAAAAACGTTGAATTGTGTTTTAGAAACAAAATTTAACTTTTAAATATTAAATTGTTCAATTAAACCCAAAAAAATTGATTTTGAAAACCCTAACTTGAAAATAAAACAAAAAATTGCATTTCAAAACCTAGAAATTGAAATGAAACATCGCATTTACAAATCCAAATCGAGCTTTTTGAAACCCTGAATTCAAATCAAACAAAAAAAATTGAATTTGAAAACCCTAGTTTGAATTGAAACGAAAAAATTTCATTAAAAACCCTAATTGTTTAAAACTGAAACCCTAAATTGAATTGGAACAAAAAATTTTGTTAAAACCCTAAATTGGAATCGAACAAAAAATCATTCACATTGGTTAAATGTTTTAAATTTTATTTGCTTTGTATGGAAAAAATGATATATATTAAACTTTAGTTTCAATTTTAAATTATAATTAGATTAGAAATCAAGATGTTAAAGAATGGTTAAAATTCATAAAGTTTATCTTGATGTTTGTTTGAAAATTTAATTAACAAATTCGTAAATCTAAACACGTACAATCGATTCCAATTGACACTAACTTGCAACTCTAAATTATGCCAAGGGCCACCCAAACTTCACCCTAAGTTTGCTAAACCCTAGACCCTAAACTGTAAAATCTAAACCCATAACACTAAAGCATTTGAAATTTATGAACCCTAGACCCTAATCTTTCATTGGACATACCTAAAATTATGTAGGTTCAATGTCAAGAATAGGTCTATTTGGTAGATTTATGAAAACTATTTTGAATATCTAGAATGCCATAAAAGTATAATTATAGCAATTGCAATTGGAAACACTTGGGTACATATATATCGTATGAAATTTAAATCTAGGAAGGTGTCTATCATATAGGCGAGTTGATAATACATGGAAAGAGGTTTGTATGTGAATATATGTATTAAGAAAAACATAGCACATGACCTCTATAGGATTTTAAAGATGTGATCCTAGATAATAATCCACCCATCCTCAATCATAATGGATTATTTAGCAATTAAGAGAGATTCAATTTAACCATAAAATTACCTATATTTTGATACTATATAGATTTATGTGGAAGGATAGAAATGCATCAATATGCTTTGTGCCATATTTTATGAATATTAATATTTAAGAAAAATCTACATAAGATTGACCTAAGTAGATGATTTATGTAAGGGCTTTTTAGTGAACAAGTGGTCCACACCATGGAGATTGGGATGGTATTTAAATCAAACGTATTTATAAATATAGTGTACCCCCTTTAAATTTGTATTTGGTTTTTATAATGAGTTGAAATTATCAATGTGTTACATAAAAGAAATTTGTGCTTAGATATATTTAAATTAGATAATAAAGATATAGTTATATAAAATAGGGAATCCAACATGAGGAATAAACCTAAATAATGTGCCATTGTGTGCATCTAATTTATGCCAATGATTTAGTAAGAGTGATCGTCTAAGAGGATGAAATAAGACTTGAAAAATTGTAAGATCTAACACTATTTTAATGTAGTTTTATATGTGTGTACATGTCCACTATGTTTTTTGAGTTTATGTTAAAATGTAAGATAAGGGGGATTGGTGGATATATTTGAAATCTAAAGAAAAAACAAAAATGATGTGAATATATAGATATATATTTTTAAAATGATTCTTTAACTTATCTATATTAAACATTGTATATTATCTCTATATTACTATCATGGCTTGATTTTCATTATGTCTACTAAATGTTGCTATATTTATTCATTGTTGTAATTAAATTATAGGGCTCAATGTGTAATCTATTTTACATCAAATTTTATAGTAGACTTATAATCCTAGAATGTTTGTAAATTTAATAGCTAACAAATAACTTGATAGGTGCAACTAAAAACCAAAAAGTGTGGGTTGATTTATCTCCATTAGGCTGGAAAGCTAAAAAATCTACTAGGTTTATCCCTATTAGGTTGAAAACCCAAAAGTGTAGCTTAATAAGTACAAGTGGTGAAAACTCACAAAAGCACTAGAAACTAATCTTTGCAAAACTACCCTTGACATATCAAAAAAAGCCAAAGGTCACCATATGTCATACCTGTATAGGTTACAATAGTTATATATTAGATACCTTATAGTATCTCCTATTGGTTGAATATGTTTGAAGATGACATTAGCAACACATCCCTACATTTATATGAGATATATTATTAACATGTCGTGTTACACATATGCTAAGATACTCAAATATGGATAAGGAGAACTAGGGAATATATATTAGAAGAGAAAGATATACTAAGCTATCCAATATTATATTTTTGTACTTAGTGTAGAAGAGAAATTCTAGACCAAGAATGCAAGTGCAAACTCAATACTCTACTTCTAATGAAAGGTAAATAAAATAATGAAAGATTAGAGAAGCATAATAGGTTCCATAACATTCTTTTATGGCTCTAAATGTATGTGTTGATGTTGCTCTTTGGTTCTCTAATGTGATAACATATACATACAAATTTTATCATATGGAAACATTTGGGGATGTCATTATTTTATAGAGTTGAGGGGAAAGGAATGGAGGACTAGTTTTTTTTGGAATCAAGGACTAGAATTTCATGAGAGAATTTTTGAATTTGAATTTGAGAGGGAAGAGAATTAAATGTAGGTGGTTGGGTTGATGGAGGGCTTGTGTTGACTTGATTAGGTAGATGGGAATAATTGAATGCTAATTTGAATTTGGATTGAAGGTAGTTGGAAATGAATGGCTATGATTAGTCTAATTAATTTGATGGCTAGGATAGATTATTAATTTCATTTTAGATTTGATGAAGTGGAAGTAAGTTACATTAGTTTGAGTTTGGATTGGTGATTTGGAATTATTTTAATTTTAAGCTATGGATGTGACATGATTATCCCCTTAATGGTTGATTAAAAGTTAGGATTTGGGCATTTTAGCTAATTAAATAATAAACTCTAAAGTCTAAACCGTAAACCCTAAAGCCATCATTTTTTCTTAGGCTCTTAATGAAATTTGGTTGTCTTAGGCAACTCCACCAAATTTCATTACCTTATGCCATGTAATTGTTTCCTAGGATCTTGCGGCATGTAGATCCCCTTAAGCTATCCTATTACCTTAAACCCTAAACTCTAAAGTCTAAACCCTAAACCCTAAAGCCATCATTTTTTCTTTAAAGGCTCTTAATGAAATTTGGTTGCCTTCGGCAACTTCACCAAATTTTATTCATTTGAGCCATGCCATTTTCTCCTAGGACCTCACTAGGCGTAAATCCCCTTAAGCCATCCTGTCACCCTAAATCATAATTTAATTTTCTTAAGGGTTCCAATATGAGAGCATTTCTTAAAAGGATCAAAGAAGTTCTTAAAATTTGGTGATCAAAGTTGCCCAAGGCCCAACCAAATTTAACAATAATAAGATCCTGCAAGATTATACACTATCAATAGTTAATTGTATTTTCATTCAAATAACATGTGCCTTAGACATATAAATGAGGCTTACATATAATTTTATCATTTGTATTCAATTATTTGAGGCCATTTATATTGAATGGTTTAACTTGGTATTTCCTAAACATGTATCTTACATCTTGAAATTACAAATCTAATGCAGGTTCACTCATATCTTGAAGATCACATGGATCCATTCAATAATATTCACAATCCACCTCCACACCATCCATCTCCAACACCTTCACCTCCACCTCTACCCACTCCACCTCGTAACCCCCACCTCCACCACCTGAAATCAATGAACATGCTCTTTTGCAAGCACAAATCAATGCTTCTGCTAGAACCATCCAAGATCAAATCCAACATTATTCAAAATGAAGAGATGTGTGCTCTGTGAGGATGTTTTGCATCTAGGATGCAAACCCTGTTGATCTTTGTCCGAGATATGGATGGGATCGTGAGATGAGCACACATCGACAATGTGAGGAGAGAGAGCTCCTAATTTTGAAAAGGAAAACACAAAGAAATGAATATCTATGCATTAGAGAGCCATAATAGTTTATATAAATTAAAACAATGATCTTAAATAGTTATGAATTTATACATTTGGTGAACAATGGATATTTTGTGTGATGAATTTATAAATTTGGTTCCAAATGTATATTTTAGTGGCATGGTGCCTGATTTTTGGTTCTATATGGATATTTTTTAGTGACATGGATTTGTGAAGTTGGTGGAATTATAGACTTTATAATGAATAGTATATAATATAGTATATATTTTTTTATGACTATCTACTAGATCATGATTTCTCCTATTTGAAGAGTATAATATATATATATGTGTGTGTGTGTGTGTTAGACATAATTTATGAGATTTTGTGAATGTTTCAAGTTTATTGTTTAGTATGTATGTGCATGTATTAAAAATTTGCATAATAGTTCTTAAATTTTGAAATTTGTATATGTATGTATGTATAGTTTATTTTAATGATTTGTACGCATGCAAATTATGCATCATTTTTTTTATTTTAAATGTACATGTACATACATTTAATTTTTAATTTTGTATGGACATGATCTTGAGTTGAACAATCAATGTATATATATGTGCATTTCAATTAAATATATGAGGTTAATATATATGTTGCTCATGTCCTATTTCAATTAAATATGTGATCTTAATTTTTGTATGGACATGGACTATTTTGTATGATTTAAAATGTAGGTGCACATTATATCAAGCATATATCATGGATGATTTTAACATTGACGATATCATCAATCCACCACCTGAGCCACAGCCAGATCCGCCTCCCTCCCCCCCTCCACCTCCACCTCCCCCTCATATGCCACCTCCAGCACCTATGGCATCTGATGAGGCTCGTTTGAGAGCTTGAATAAATGATCAAGTCGCATCCTTAAAGACACAAATCAATGCTATGCAGAGTCAAGCATTGATTGCTCCACATGTGAGACATTTTGCATTTGTAATGCAAAATGTTTTTGATTCCATTAGGATGATTGATTCTGATCTTGATAGGCATCGACGAGAGAGAGAACAAATGAGACAATTTTATTCTGATGGTCTCTCTTACAAACAAATATTAGACCTTAAAATAACAAAAGCCCATCTAGCCCCCTACTTTCTTGACCCCATTACCCAACAACCCATTCCAGCCAACAAATCTAGAATATCCATGAGGTGGTGCATACATCCACAGATGATTGCACATTTTTGGGATCGATGGTATATGGTTTTTGATAGTCCCCCACATGCTAATTGGGAGTGCCCATTGTATTTTTTGAGAAAACTGTATGTAGAGTTTGTTTTGGGGCAAAAGCCTAATTATTTTGATTTTAGATCATTTCAGGGTGTTGGTGGCGGCATGCCACAATAGAGATTAGGGGCAAGGGTTGATCCCCAACGCCCCGTGCATGCGCAATGCCTTGTTGTTGCTCCTGGTCCTCCCATTCCACGCACGTACATCACATCAAGCTCACGGTCTCAACATTAGGTTCCCTTAGTACACTCGCAGGAGACCTTGATCAGCACGCTTCTGCGATAGCGAGTGGGGAGCATAGAGACGATGATGATGATGGAGGAGTTTTTTATGGAGCTGGTTCGAGTACTACTCCAGGAGTGTCAAGACCCATCCCCCATATATGTACTATTTGTCATCAAGTGTGTTATGGACCTGATCAGGCTACACCTAGTTTAGGTGGACGGGGAGATTCTGGTGGTTCATCTGGTCGCATCAGTTCATTTGTAGAGTTCCTCATAGCAGAACATCACCCTGAGGACACTACGACACAGGTATAAATATGCATCTAGATGTATGAACTCATTTTATAATATTTTTTATGGTTGTATATATCAAAGAAAAGTTTGCAATACATTTTAACAATTAATTTTTTTGGTGTACAGATGACACTTTCGATGCAAGGGAAATCATTTGTACCACGAGTACATATATCGACACCGGTCATACTTGGCAACCCTTATGGGGGTATTTTGATTTCATTTTTTAAAATTATATATGAAATCATAAATTATTTAACTTGAGTTTTAAATTTATAATTGAATCACATATATGTTTCAAATATTCATGTTGGTTTAGGTGAGTCAATCGGCATCCACGTCGATTCCTCCTGAGGGATTGTCAAGCACTCCTCCACTATCGAGCAACATAGATCATGGGCAGGTACATTCATATTGTAAATTTGTTTAAATTTTACATTAGTATAGTTACAATTTTATGAGTTTTGAATTCACTAGATATATGAAACGCATGCATGTACACTTGTAAATATTATAAGCATTAAATGTCTATGTACATGTATGTCTAGGTTGATACCACAATAAGAATGGGCATTGACGGCATTTGATGTTCTTGAGTTATAGAGTAGAGACCCCTTGGGAGATTTCGGAGTTGTTTACAAAACTTTCTACAAAAATGTGCAAACTTGAATATATATGTATATATTAACCTAATTGAATTGTACATGCTTTAATTTTGATCTTGTAGGACTTTGTTAGTGCAACTTTCAGCCCTAACCTAGACATAGTTACACCACCAGGAGGACATGTAGAGTAGGCCTCAGATGAAATGGTAATTTTATTTTTTTATTATATTTAAAGTGAATTATAAATTTTAAATTGAATATATACATATTAATATGATATTTTCACATATTCTTTTTCTTTTATAGCATGAGACACATCCTGTAGTTGAGCATGTACAGACAGGTCCTGGAGAAGAGCCTAGTGCACAACCTCAGAATATGGTATGTAATTAAAATATGATAAATTATGAATTAAATTGAATAAAAAAATAATAATTGTAGAGTTGTACATCTAATTTCAAATTTATTTGTCTTGTTTATATAGACTGATTTAGAGAATTTAGAGGTTTCTTCAGGCTCACCAGAGCATCCAGATGTAGATATGGTGGTAATTTAATTTTATGATTGATTATAAATAAAATTGTCATTAAATTATTTTTTATTGTCTTACATCTAATTTCATCTTTCTCTTATGAACAGAGTGTTTCAGGTCATCCACATAGTCCGTATGGTGTGAAGAGGTCTCTTGATTATAGAGATAGTACATGACCTACAAACATGTGATTTTATGTGTTTTATATTTCTTGTAACTTATCATGTACTCTGTTGGACTTTATTTCATGTGTGCTTAATATATTGGTTTCATACACTTAATATGTTACATAAATTATGGACTTTATTATTGTTTGAAATTTTAATTTACGCATGTACATTTATGCATTTTATGTTCATAGTGAAGACATTAATATAGGACATTAATGTGAAATTTACTGAATACTTCATAATTGTAGAATAATTTTAGGTTTAATCTTCTTTTCAATGAACAAGAAGATATTTTCCTTCTAATGTATTAATTTTAATTTTATGAGAGAAAATTTATGTGGATTTACCTACTTATTTAGTTCTATCAATTGAATTTTACCTCATTGTTGGTGCACTTGGAATTCCTATACCTTGTGAATATCATGGATATCACCATTCTTTGTTATTTTATTCTTTAATTTTTCCTTAACTAGATTGACAAATAAAGTCATTGCTCTAAACTCTTAAGCAAATAAAATTCTTTATAGTGAAAAAATCTAACAAGGTATTGATATAATTAGCTAATGTACATATTTATAAAATGACACCATTGGTTTCTCACTAGTAATGGAAAAAAGTGTTCCTACTAAAAATTAAGGAAAGAGGTAATCATTAGAAAAAATATAAATTATGATAACATAAGAATGTGTATATGTAAAACAATTGTAACCATTAGGTGATGAATACGTAGTGTACACACATGATAAATTTTAAAAATCATGAATATGGAGCTCAATCCAAAGGAAAATTAATTTCATCATTGTTTCCCCATTTAGAATATCATGATTGTGTGTTGTGTATGAAAAATGAATAAAATTCTTGTCTCCATGTGTCAATAACAAGAAAAAAAAAAGAATATCACATAAACTATGTACATTAGAAATAGAAATATGACCCACAAAATTTTCTCTATGAATTAAAGGTTAGGTTATAGGATAAAACTGTGGGTAAAGGTTAGGATTAGGAGACAACTAGAGTTAGGGTTAGGTTTCAATTAGGGTCAGATACAACAAGGCTTACGGATAGGATTAATTTTAGGACAGGGTAAGGGTTCATCTAACACTAATTTATAAGTTGTCAAAACAAATAATGACATCTTAAAGGGGTGTCTAAAGGGGTCATAATAGAACATGTTAATTAAGGGGACGTCTGAAGGGGTCATAATAGAATGTCTTAAGGGGATGTCTAAAGGGGTCATAATAGAGCGTGTTAATTAAGGGGATGTCTTAAGGGGTCTTAAGGGGATGTCTAAAGGGGTCATAATAGAACATGTTAATTAAGGGGGCGTCTAAAGGGGTCATAATAGAATGTCTTAAGGGGATGACTAAAGGGGTCATAATAGAACGTGTTAATTAAGGGGATGTCTTAAGGGGTCATAATAGAACATGTTAATTAAGGGGCGTCTAAAGGGTCATAATAGAATGTCTTAAGGGGATGTCTAAAGGGGTCTTAAGGGGATGTCTAAAGGGGTCATAATAGAACGTGTTAATTAAGGGGATGTCTTAAGGGGTCTTAAGGGGATGTCTAAAGGGGTCATAATAAAACATGTTATTTAAGGGGACGTCTAAAGGGGTCATAATAGAACGTCTTAAGGGGATGTCTTAAGGGGTTAGAATATGTCTTAAGGGGATGTCTAAAGGGGTCATAATAGAAGGTGTTAATTAAGGGGATGTCTTACGGGGTCTTAAGGGGATGTCTAAGGGGGTCATAATATAACATGTTAATTAAGGGGATGTCTAAAAGGGTCATAATAGAATGTCTTAAGGGGATGTCTTAAGGGGTTATAATATGTCTTAAGAGTTACAATAATGTATGCATGATATTTAGTGATTATACAATTAGACATAAAGTTTCAAAGTAGGAAAACATGCATTTAAGCAAAAAATATAGAATATATATTTGATACATAGAAGTACCATAGTATGCTTAAGTGCAGCAAGTATGTATGTACATATATGTCATCTCAACAATGTTTACAAAATTTAGTATGCCATCTCAGAGAAATCTCAAACTGGGTGCCTTGAATGTAGTAGGTCTTCACACCACACGATATATAAAGGTACAAGCAATATCAATGAAATAATCCAAAACATACATATTTTTGAATTTATATAAAACTATCTATATGTACATAACTCAAGTACCTGCATTTAAAAGTATTTGAGGTTGAATGCGGGCATCCTCTCCTTTTTGTTTTAAAGTATGAGATCAATGCAATGATGGCTTTAGGATACAAAAAATGACAACAAATCAATTTTAACTAGTTATGTCCAAGCAATATCAATATGTAATAAAAACATGTATTTAAATATAGTTTAACTAATAATTACCTATTTTTACCAAGTATTCCATGTTGTCTAGGTTGAATTTGCATAGACTAGATCCTTTTTGTGATTATGCCTTAAGGATATATAAAAGAACAATTTAAATCAATTTCAACTAATAACACACTTGACCAATGTCGAAACATGTATTTAATGTATTTAAAAGGACAAAATAAAACCAAAACTATATTTACCTGTATTTACTTAGTCCATTGTACCATCTGCATCCTCTCTTTTTGCAATGCATCTATGATTGGCTCATGCTCTTCCATAGAAATTGACCATAGTAATTTTTTTGAAGGTCTTCCACGATAGCACTCTAGTTTTTATATTTGTTGCCACCACCAAATGTGAATAGCCATAATCATTTTATGTGTTTCATAGTCTTAGAATGTGAGGTAGACCATTCTTTCTTCTCAAGTATTTTTGTAGCCAAGTGCCAACAACCACTACCCATCCTATTGGAAAACATGTTTAAAAACCACCATCAAATAACTTCTCAAAATTTACTTAAGGGGATCAAAGACTTGTTCTAAAAAATTGTTTAAGGGGATCTAAAACTTGTTATCAAAATTTGCTTAAGGAGGTGTCTTAAGGGGATCACCCTACCTATTGGATAATGAAAGCCATCATCATCTTCTCGAGGTGTTAACAACTTA